>CM024755.1:139334547-139479559 GCA_014218235.1 Colocasia esculenta | reverse complement strand
TTTTCACTGTCTATTTTAAAGTTTTTGTCATTAACAAAAAGGGGAGAATTGTTGAGCAACTACCCAGAAAAATCTACGATTTTGAAGATATAGTATATATCATGTTTTTGCTATAACAAAATCTTTAAATAGACTATCTACAAAATAAATGTATCTAAAAATATATATGCATTCAACTAAACTTCATCGCCAAAAATTTTCTAAGTCCATAGACTCTCAGTACATCTTACTGTATCCAACTTCAGACTCTGACTGTTGACTCTGACTCTTTATGAATCGAAGTGAAAACCATCCTGAAATTTTTCTATGTCCATACAGCTATACATGATTCGACTGTTCACTTCGACTCATACACTCGAATGCTTCATAACTCCTAACTACATGATTCAACTGTTCACTTCGACTCTTATAGTCGAATGTTTTAGAAATCAATTTGTGACGGCCCTCATTATACCGGTACGGTTATACCAACCCACGTCGGTATAGAGAGCGTTGCCACAGTGGGACATTTACCCAACAATACATTCAGCTGAGATACACGTGAATATAAGAACAGAGTAGCGGAAGTAAAAAGAACTACTGTCTTCATTCATTCATCATCCACATTTAGCATACATGAAATTGCAATAACATTAAAGAACTTAAAAGTTCACATAATTTAAATTTCTGAAAATTTAATACATAGATGTCCACCATTATACATTATTATATGATAACGCTAATACAACGTTCAATTTACATACTTTGAAACGCAAAAGTCACAAAGTGCTCCAAAGACTAATCTCCGCGCTCAGAGTCCGTCTCCACCGTCTCCTCCAACGGTGCCACGTCACCAACTACACCTGTACGCCGAAGCAAGTAGTGAGTCTAAAGACTCAGCAAGTAACACCACTCATACCATACACGTACATGTCATAGTAGGCTCTACACACACCATTGCAAAAACTCAACATGCATCATGCTTAACGTTTGAAATGGATAACCAACCATGATAATTCTATAAGTAATACATGATGCATGCTTTCAGATTTCCTTATCAAGATAATTCCTAACACGTGTTCTCTAATCATTCCTACTCATGAAATTCTACTTTGCATTTTAACTAAAACATGAAAGCACTTAGCATGATTATCCTACGTACATGAAACAAAACACACCTAGCATGGAATCTACACATTCTTGTGCATGTACACGAACATTTTTCATACTTTAACTTGCTGGTTTTCACATGATTTAGCAACCATAACCCTACACATGAGAGCTACAATGTTATATAAAATACAACATGTGAACAACCAAACATGGAATTTTGTGCACATACTTGTTAATTGTCCCTAGCATGGATTCTAGGCATCTTACACATATAAACATGATCCTAACATAATGAAGCTACTGATTTAACATGGTTTCAGATTTGTCACAACATGGATTACAATATCATATCCTCACATTTTGGTTTCACATTTTCTTTACACAAATTTCCAATTCACATAAATTGCACTTTACACATACACATTACACATTGTTCACTTTCACATTAACACATGAACACATGCACATTTCCACATTCACATTTACACTTTCACATTTAGTGTCGTGACACATAGTCCAAACCACCAAAGAAGGACACAACACATCACATCACATAGACGCCATCTAGGCAATACAATGGCGACTCTTGGACTGCGCAGACCGAGAAAACAAGTCTCCACCCTAACTAGTGGTACTTGTCCACCTCTAGGATTTCCCCCTAATGCCCTTAGGGTCACTTACACATTGAACCTTCTCAGGGGGACTTTTCCCTGATACGGTTCCACTGCCCTCTACGGAAGCAGTGTCACATTTGGCACAATTTTCACATTACATATTTTTACCGATTTTACACATGGGTTTACACATGTCACTCTCATTCTATTCACTTTCTCTCTCACATTCACATTTCTCTATTTTTTCCTAACATGACACTACAAATTTCAAAATCTACATTTTGGTAAATATCACCGATCAGGTCGGATTACACCTAAATCGAATTGTTTCACATTGGCATGCATAAATTCACCTTTACATGGAAAATTCATATTACATTAAATACTGGTCCAAATGACCTGACACTTTAACCACATGTTAATTTCGGGTTTAGTATTCCTCATGTAAATTTTCAGATTTTTCTGAACTAAAACGAAATTTCAGAAATTCAAACATCCATTTCTCATGCCATCCACCATTCAACTTAACATGGAATTGTACACAAATCACCATCTTAGCAGCTTACTGTCTAAACCATAGCATGCATTGAAGTACGGAAGTTATTCCCGAATTTATTGGACAATCCCTTAATTTATGGAAGATTTATCATGACCTAGCATGATCTCTATTTTTTCCTAACAAATTTTGCAATAATTCACACAAGCATGGGAATAATTTCAGAAATTTAGAACAGGGACTGAACCTCACATGCATAATCCTCACAAATTAGGGCATTTAGACTTGTCTTAAATCATGCAAACATGGTTTAACAAGATTATAACTCATCACACATGTATCTTCATGAAATAATTAAGTCCTATCATTCGTGATAATCCATCCACACACCCCATCCACCACATCAACATATACATAGCATATAAATGATTTACAGTATATCCTCATCGTGAAACATATCGAAAATAGTCGTATAGAAGGGAAGAACAGCTTGCTGTTCTGCTCAGATGAACTTGGCGGCAAGCTATGGCCGTTAATTTCATGTTAGCGGCATCATCGATGGACGCTAAGCATGATCTTAGCGGCAATGGGTATTGCCGTTAATGTCAGGTCTGTGCAGAACACAGACCCGAGCTCCAAAGATGGGGTGAATTTGGGGGTCTAGGACACGAGGGAAAATACATAAAAATTGTAAAACCAACTTAGACACATACAGGGACGTTATGGTAGGGTACATGCCTTTAGAAAAATACACCAATGGATCTAGGGCTCGGTGAAGCTCTCCTTCGGCTGTCCCAAGAAGCTCTTAGAAACGCTTTACTCCGGGTTCCTGAGCAGCCTCCACAGCAAGTCGAGGTCGGGGAAGCCTTCCTCGATGATCCAGCAAGCTCCTTGTTGCAGCAGAACCCCGGAACAAGCTTTAGATCTTCGGTTTTAGGTTTGCAAAGGTGGGGGTTTTCCTCAGTCAAAAAGTAGGTTTTCTTCTCCTCTCTTCTTCCTCCCTTGCAAAAGGGTAAAGAGGGCCCTAGGGTTGCGAAATGAGGCTCTTTTGAAGAGGAGAGGCCCCTCTCCCACGCATGGGGTGACAAGATGGCTCTCAGACCGTTGGGAGACAGCTCCCTAATGGGTGAGTTGCCTTGCTTCCGGAATTTCTGGCTCTGCAATGCATGCAGGTCAGAGAAGTTGGCGTCCACATCGTTGGACGCTGGGATTAGTGTTGGCGTCCATAGGGTGGACGCTGACACCACATCGACGTCTTGCTATTGACGCCAATATGGCCTTCGGCCAGAAGTCTAAAACATGCAGAAACCCATGCACATCATGTATATTTACATGTAATATCTATATAGTTTTGTGCACACACTACCATCAAGCATTACATACATTATTTATACCTAAGCTATACACATACACACATAAGTATACCACTAATACATACGTAGATACATACATACGTACATATACGACACGAATTATTTACATGCATTACAATAATGCAATAAAATTCGAGGGCCTTAAACAATCTCCATAGTATCTGACTGCTAAAGTCGAATTGTCTTATTACCTCAGAAGTCGAATCATTCTATTGTGTATCAGTCGAATTCTATTGATTTCTTCTAAAGTGAAATTATTCTTTCTAAAGTCAAATCATTCTATTTCCACTCCGACTTCTATATTCGAATTGCAATCTTTATTGAAGTCGAATTACTCCTTCTAAGACAAATTATTCCATTTCATCTCCGACTTCTGTACTCAAGCTTAGTTCCTATTAAAGCTGAATCACTCCTATTCTATCCCCAACTGCTGAATTGTATGATCCTTGAATTCAACTTCACTGTCAGTTCTGTACTTCAATTCTTTTCTGAAGTCTCTGAGGATAAACATATAATCTAATCTTGTTTCCTAATCATCTTGCACATAGTTTCTAATGAGATCTTCATTGACTAAATATTTTATTGATTCATCAGATTGTCATTATTATTTCTCTGACAGGACAAGATATATTACACTTAAAATATTCATCTAAATCCTGTGCTGATTATTTCAAAAATATTTTTGAATTGAGCTTTGTGTTCTTCATGTCTTTGTTCTATATTTTCTTGGATACAATAGATACAGTGCATTTATGAATTCTCAGGCACATGGCGTCTGACAAGACTCACCTACCACTGTCAGACCCATACCCTACTTTTTAGCATATCTGTCTGACTCCCTTTTTTGTCTGAAAGCAAATCCGAGGTTTCCATACCTTCTTTTATTCTCCACTGACTTACGTACCTCCAAGGTATGGAGATCCCTCTTCTTTTTGTCTTGTCCTTACTGCAGACATTTATTGAAGCACGATTTTAGCATGCCTCCTTCACAGTCCACTCCGAGAGAGAAAGAGCTAATCTTCTAGCTGTGAAGACTGCACCTCTTCTAAAGACCATGGAAAGAAGCAAAACTAAAGAACTCCTGGATAACAAGCTCATCAAGATCCAAAGGATTCTAGAGTTATCTTCAAACGGCCAGATTGCAAACGGACACATTTCTAATGGCCATCTTTCAAACAGCTATATTTTGAAGAATATAAAAAGAGCTGAAGTTTGAAAGACAAGAACAAGAATGATAGCAGAAGCTACTCAAGCCATTGAAAATTCCAGTGACGTTCACATTTTCAAAAAGCTAGAATTCACAAGCCTTCTTGCAAGCCCAGTGAAAGAGCTTCCCATTTCAGCAAAAATTCTTTGAAGCTCTCTGAGTCTCTTAGAAGTCTTGTGTTTGGGTGGCAATTGTAACTGCCTACTTTTTGGAAGTCCACCCTTCTCATTCAGATAGGATTTGAGTCTTATTTCTGTTCCATCAAAGTTCTTCTGAATTCTGTGTGTTTGTGCTCAGCTTTGAGGCAAACACACAATTGTCTTACTATCTATTTGTTGTGTAATTTCTGCAGAAGTCTGTTTCTGCATTTCCGCTCCTGTGTAGGGAAGGCCTTGTGAAGGCAGTTGTTGTACCCCTATTTAGAGAAGACTTGCTAAGGGAGCAAGTGGGTGTGTTATTCCTCTCAAGGGTGAGAGAAGGCCAATTTATTGGCAGATAGTGAAATTCTCAAGTGGTTGACTTGAGGACTGGACGTAGGACTTCCACATAGGAAGGGCCGAACCAGGATAAATCTCTGTGCATTTCTGTGTGATTGTTTTCACCCTGTTTACACTTGAATCACACACACCACACTAAGTTCTAACAAATTTATTTAGTGTTGTTCATTTCAGAAGAAATTTTTAAATCAAAGAAGTCCTATTCACCCCCCCCCCCTTAGGACATTCTTAGTGCCATTTCGATCCAACAAGCTTCCTTCTACTTGTCAGCACCTGCACATCATTGCAAATACGAGAAGCACATCTAGTATTTAATACCCATGATGTAGAATCTCTAACTGACAAGTGTAACTCTATCATATAGATACCTGAAGCATCACATTGCTTCACTGTGCCCTAAGCTTTGTCCTTGAGGTATTGCCTACAATTCCTCTTCTAGTGATCTTTTTGGTGACAATAGAAGCACTCGTTTCATCTTATGTGTCCTCCTTTTTCTTCTGAGCTGGCTTTGACTTAACATGCTTATTTTGATTTCCTTTCTTAAAGGATTGAACTGCCTTCCTCTTTCTATTAGTCTTACCAACTAAAAGGACTTGAGGTTTTTCCTTCTGAAGGTTTCCCTTAGCAGTCTTGAGCATGTTAAGCAACTTAGCTAAAGTGACCTGAATCTTGTTCATGTTAAAGTTAACAATGAACTGAGAGTATGAGTCTGAAAGAGATTGCAAGATGAGGTCTGCGCTCATTTCCTTCCCCCCAAGCACAGCTAACCTCTCAATCCACTCTATCATCTTCAATACATGAGTCTATACTGAAGATCCCTCAGCCATCCTTGCTCGGAATAGACTTTTAGATATCTCATATCTTTCAGTTCTACTTGATGATAAGTCCATCCCTATATAATTTCATTATGCCTATTTTGGTGATTACAAAAACCATAATAAGTATTGTCTAACAAGTTTCCTTGAAGCTAAGCCACAGGAATAAATCGGCAAAATCAAGCAAAAATCTATAAGTATTCTTATACTGTATCATTAGAGTTCACAGCATGTAATTCTTCTAAGTACACATCGATTTCCTAAGTGATATAACGATTTGGTTCTCACAATGGTTTGTTAAGTGAGAAACAACGATTTGGTTCTCACAACGATTTGTTAAGTGAGAAACAATAATTTGGTTCTCACAACATTTGTTAAGTGAGAAACAACGATTTGGTCTCACAACAATTTGATATGTTACATAACGACTTGGTCGCCGTAACGATTCGATAAGTTACACAATGACTTGGTCGCCATAAGGATTCGATAAGTTACATAACGACTTGGTCGCCGTAACTATTCTTTAATTTACATAATGACTTGGTCGCCGCAACGATTCGATAAAGCAAACAACGATTTGGTCACTGCATCGATTTGATAAGTAGAACAACGATTTGTGTTCACAACGACTTGCTTATAACGATTCGCTTATAACGATTTGTGTTCACAACGACTTGTGTTCACAAGGACTTGCTTATAATGATTTGCTTATAACGATTTGCTCACAACAATTTGTGTTCACAACAACTTGCTTATAACAATTTGCTTATAACGATTTGCTTACAAGGATTTGTGTTCACATCAATTTGCTTATGGGTGAATAACAATTTGCTCAAACAACGATTTGCTTATGCTTGAACAATGATTTGTTTATGTTTGAACAACTATTTTTTTGTATCTGCACAACGATTTGCTTCTACTATAAGAACGATTCACTTGCTCTTGCAACGATTTCATTAGTAGAACAGTGTCTCATGGACACATCGATTTCTCTATCATAAATTTAATGAATATATCTATTATTCTCATATATTTTTAAATATTGTGAAAGTCAAAGTCTTCCCCCGCACATCTCTAATATCCTTGCATTTATTATGAATGTTCACATCATCCGCTCGTTGCCTTCTATTCTTATGTTTCTATAAGAAACACTTTTCAGAAAGCAGAATGACATTTCTATTTTGGTGAATAGTCTTACTGCATGAATTCTAACGTTGATTGACAGCAAGAGACAACATAGCTGTCTATGCTTTGGCATTTAATGTGTGCAGGTCTCTGCCAGTACCATGTCATACAACGTTGGACAAAATAGAAGCTGAAGGATATCAAGATAGATGTTCTCCTTGCGGGTATGGGTTGTAAAGCATTAAATGACTGCAAGCACACATGTCGTACTCGATGAACCATGCAGTCTAACGAGCATCCAACCTAGAGACAACGGACACTTCAACGGATATATTTTTTCAAAGAGAAGAATATATAGAAGACTGATGACTCCGTAAAGAACAACTTTGGAGCTTTCATCTTACAACCTGCGAGCATCAGAAAGAAGAGCCCTGAGCTTCACTCCCTAGCTTGTTATAGCTCTTGCTCTCCGTTTTTCATTGTTTTTTAGCCTTTGGAGAGCTAGTGTGTTCTAAGAGATTTTCTCATTGTAGATCTTTCTCTCTCAGTCACTGCCTCAGATCGAGCATTTGTTGTAAGCTTGGTCTAGGGGTATTTTGCCTTTATTCACACTTGTGGTGAAGCTCCTCTTCGGGCTGTGAAGAGAAGACCTGTTGTGAACAGGTGGTCTGTATTCCCTTCGGTAAGGAAGGAAGACCTGTGCATCAGGGTGTTTGTATTCCACTTCGGGGTTAGAAGAGAATGCCAGCTATGGCTGGATGTGTAAGGGTCCTTAAGGAGGACAGTACCCTTGGTAGTGAAAGTCTAAGTTGTTGCTTGGGGACTGGACGTAGGACTCCTTGGTATAGGAGGGCCAAACTAGGATAAAAATCTCTTGTTGCATGTGTGATTGCTTTTGTGCGTTTGTTTGTCTTCATCCGTCTAATACTAACTACTCTCCTTAGTGGTTTCTGTTAAGCAATTTTGTTAATAGGTTTTAATCGAAAAGAATTTTTTTTAATCCCATTCACCCCCCCTCTAGGCTTGTTAGCTGGGCAACAAGTGGTATCAGAGACAAGTCTCTTCAACAAAGAAGATCTCATGATCTGAAGAGCAAAGATAAATGGCAGCTCAAGGGTATGCAGAAGGTCAGTCAGTCAACAGACCACCTTTGTTCGATGGTGAAGATTATAACTATTGGAAGACCAGAATGGGGTTCTTTCTTCAAGGTCTCGATTTTCAAATCTGGTCAATCATAGAAGAAGGAGATTTAGTAGTTCTCAAAAATAGAGAAAATTGGACAGAAGATGACAAGAAGAAGATATCTTTAAACTATAAAGCAAAGAGTATTTTATGTTGTGCGCTGAGCAAGAAAGAATTTATAGGATCTCAGCATGCAAATCTACAATGGAAATGTGGGAGAAGCTCAGAATTACTTATGAAGCCACAGACAAAGTTAAAGAAACAAGGATAGATATCTTAGTAGCACAATACGAGAGATTTCAAATGCAAACTGGAGAATCAATTACTCAGATGTACAGTAGGTTCACAGACATTACAAATGGTCTGGCTGGTCTTGGAAAGCATTATTTTATTTTTTTTTAAAGAACACAGGATCGGCGAACCAGCTAAGTGCACTACTCCCCAGAGGGGAATAGTGTGCTCACTCCCCTGGTGCGAATCACTGTGCTAGAATATATATATAAGAAAGAAAGTGATGATACAAATCCATCGGGGCATACCCCTGCCACACAGTCCGTACAAAGTCAATGAAACCCAAAACAAAACCCACCCAATACAAAGAAGTAACCACCCAACAAATACATCAATGCCGGCGAAAACTAGGCAAACCAGCCTTGTCAACTAAGATAGCCCCACGAGCAGGACGTGGCAAAGAACTCAAATCACTGAAAACCGAACTAGATGTGGTAGAGCAAGCATGATTAGCCAAGGAGTCCGCCGCCTGGTTACCCTCCCGAAAGATGTGCTTGAACTGTGGCTGCATCAAATGTACCATGTGGAGAAGCCCACGCCACCAAGGAAGACCGCCCAGTGGGGGAATCGGCCAGACTCAATAGCCTGAAGGGTGGTAAGAGAATCCGAATATAGAACCGAGATATGAATCCTACGCCTCAAAGCCAACCGAAGACCATCATAAACAGCACGAACCTCAGCAACAGTACTGCTGCCCAGACCATAATAAATAGCAACCCACATATGAAACTGCCATGCACGTCTCGAATACAACCCCCACCTCCACAGATACCCGGATTGCCTTTAGAAGCACCATCAACATTCAAACATAGCTTTTAATAGGAGGGATCCATCTCACCTGAACGGGCATTTTAGTAGTAATCAGAACATTGAAATCATATAGCTGGAGGGTGGCGGCCTGGGAATAGGAGAGAGACCCAGAGAACTTGGCCAACGCCATGATGGAACGGGTGGCCGCCAAAGAAGATGTTTTGATAGAGGTGACAGAAGGAAGGACACCCTCCATCCGAGCACGACACCTGGACTTCCAAAGTTCCCAAAGCATAAGAATAGACGTAAATAATCCAGCAGAGTGTAAGGGCGAACTCATAGAAGATCCTGATAAGATACTCCATAACCTGATCGAAATACAAGCACTCCAGTTCATGTTGGCGCAGAGAAGGGGGGCTACCCAAGACCATAAATCCTTGGCAATAACACTGGAGACAAATAAATGGTCCAGGCTTTCCTGCTCATGAAGAGTACAACAAGCACACTTAGAGGCAAGCGGGATACCACACTCCATAATACGAGAATCAACCGGGACCGCCCGATGAAGCAACTTCCATGCAAACATTGCAGCACAAGGAGGATAAGATGAGTCCATAACTTTAGCCAAGCACTGCGAGAAATACCAGAGGCAGAAGCAAACAAATAAGCCGATTTGACAGTAAATGCACCGTGAGGAGTAGGAGACCAAATAAACTTATCCGGCTTATCCGAGAGAAGATCCCGAACATTCTGTGGAGAGATAGTGAGAAAAGACCAAACAGGATGAGCCACATCCAATACCACCTCTCTAACCGAAGCACAAGGTGACTGGATGGGAACAGAGCCAGGCAAGGCATGAAGTAGGGTTGTATCACCAATCCAGGTATCCTGAAAAAACTTAACCATTGTACCTTCCCCACCAATCCACCTCATATTAGCCAAAATAACCTCTTTAGCTTTAATGAAGATACCCTTAGAGATACCAAAAGGAAAAGGAGAATTAATCTCACTGAGATGGGAATTCGACAAGAACCTGCTTTTGGCGTAAGAAGACCAAAGAGAATGACCATGCAAGATATTCCATATTTGCTTGGCCGCCATAGCCACTTGTAGAGTATGTAAGTTCCGGAATTCAATCCACCCTCAATATACGGCTTTTGCAGCGTGGACCATGCCACCCAGTGGCGCCTACGCTCACCATCCCCACTCTGCCAGAAAAAGTTAGCACAGATGCGATCTAATTGAGAGATAATAGTTTTAGGAATAGAAATCGAACTAGCCAAGTACACAGGAATACTCAAAAGGACAGAACGGATAAGAACCGCTCTGCCCGCCTAGGAGAGAATTTTGGCACGCCAACCAGAAAGCCTCCGAGTAACAGACTCCACCAGAAACTTGAAGTCTTGAACAACCAACCTGCCAGCTTTCAAAGGGCTGCCCAAGTATTTAATAGAACCAGACTGAGGAGAGAAACCGGTAACAGCAGAAATCCGAGACATCAAACCTGGAGGTGATTTTTCTGATAGATAAAAACAACTCTTGTGTGCATTCACTTTTTGGCCCGAACTACATTCATATGCACGAAGAAAGCGCAGTAACACTCTCACACCTTGGATTTCAGCATTCATGAAGATCAGCGTATCATCAGCATAGAGGAGATGCAAAACCCGCAGGACACCTCTGGGTCCGCTGAAATATTTAATGAAGCCATTGCTGAACAGACTGGACAAGCCACGACTAAGAACCTCAGAGGCAATAATGAAAAGAATTGGAGCCAATGGATCACCTTATCGAATGCCCCTGGTTGATTTGAAAAAACCAGAAATTGAACCATTAAAAATAACTGATGACCAACAGTTGGATAGAAGCATACCAACTAGAGAGGTGAACCGAGTGGAGAAGCCAAATTTTTGCATGACCTGCAAAAGGAAGTCCCACTCCATGCGATCATAAGCTTTAGCCATATCAAGCTTAAACATGATATTATGACCATGAACTTTACGATTAATATCCCTTAAGATATGACGAGCCAAGGCCACATTTTCCATAATAGACCTCCCCTTCACAAAGGCACTCTGGTTATCAGAATGATAAGCGGCAACAAAGGAGTGAGGCGAGTACAGAGAATCCGCGAGATAATTTTGAACACAAAGTTGCATAAGGTGATAGGACGAAAGTCACCAAAAGTACGGGGCACATCCACCTTAGGAATGAGAGTGATAAGAGAGGAAGAAAGACCCTTAGGGAGACAAAACCCTGCAAAAAAACTTGCGTCGCAGCAATGACATCTTCACCAATAATCCCCAGCAATGAGTAAAAAATGACCCAGAAAAACCATCTGGACCAGGAGCACTATTACCGTTCATTTCAAAAACGGAGTTCTTGACTTCCTCAGCAGTGGGTGATGAGCATAAACTAACATTTTGTTCTGGTGTGATGATAGAAGGAAACAGAGAGCAGATCAGGATCGACATCATGATGTTCAGAAGATAGTAATTTTTCGAAAAGCTTGCTGCTTCTGCCTTAAGGAGATCCTGATCCGAACACCAATCTTGCATTGAAGGAATTTTAAGCCTGTGATATAATTTTTCCTCCTGTTGCATTTAACCATAGCATGATAGAAAGAAGTGTTTCGATCACCACTAGCCAGCCAATCAACTCGGGCTTTTTGTTTCCAAAAAATTTCCTCCCTTTTCATAGCCAAATTAAGCCGAGCATTAGCAGCAGAAAGGGCCGAACGATTACCTGCAGACGGGCAACTGTCAAATTCCTGCTGCAATCTTGCCACCTCATCGTTCGCCAAGTGCACCATTTGATGGACATGGCCGAACACCTCCTTATTCCAGCTTTTAAGAAACGCTTTAACCTCCTTAAGCTTAACATGGAGCCGGGTTAGAGGATTCTCATCAACAACCCTTGACCCGGTCCAGACATTGGAGACACCCTGCAGAAAGGAATCATGCGTAGTCCACATATTCTGAAAGATGAAACGGCTAGGACCACGAGGTGAGGAAACAAAAGAGAGTAATAAGGGACAATGATCAGAAGGCCCCCTGTTTAAGTGAGTAACAACCACATTCGGCCAAAGATCCTGGAATTTATCATTGAAGAAAAAACGATCAAGCCTAGCACGAATATTAGCCACACCAGCACGGTTATTATTCCAGTGAATGAAGTACCCATATACCCAGCATCAAACAAGCCAGAAGCCGCGATAAAGGCATTGAAATCAATCATACTAGACATATTGCCAAAAGAGCCACCCAACTTTTCAGATGGATGTGCAATACAGTTAAAATCTCCTCCAATTAACCAAGGGACATCCACAGATAACCAAAGTGCAATAGGTCATCAAAAAGAATACGGCGAGAGCCAGCATGACAGGAAGCATAAACACTTGTAATATAGGAGGAATAACCTGACGAAGAGCGAATTCCCAGAGTAAGATGCTGAGCAGATGATTCAATAATATCCAGAGGGAGAGATGAATCCCAGAAAATCCAAATTTTCGACTCATTAGCCAGATTACCAGCAAAATTATCCAACTTAAGAGAGGTTGCCATACGTGAAGCTTTATCCATCGGTTGTTTAGGCTCAAAGATAGCCACCAGGGAGGGATGATGATGAGAAACCAATTTCTTTAACCCTCGTTTAGAAGCTACATTCCCAATACCCCGAATATTCCAGAAAATCACAGAATTCATATGGAAAGCATTATGAAAGGGGGACATGGTGAGAAAAATCTTAAGATCCCTACCAGCCTCATGACACCAAAAGTGACATCTATAGAAGAAGCAAATATTTGAGAAGGATGTCATTAGAAAACCTTGTTGGGTCATTAATGGCCCACGAATAAATATGGAATGACTTGGAATCCTCCAGTAGGAAGAAACACCCACGCTCTCAAGGCACAGAAGATACATCTTGTGAAGAATCAGATGACAGTAAGAGCATGGAAAGCAGTGAAGATGAAGAAGTTTTTCTCTCCAGAAGACTGCAAAGGATACTTGCTAAGAAGAAATACCAGTCTGGAAGGAGATATTTCAAGAAAGGAAAGGACTTTAAGAAGCTCGAAGTCAAGGATACAAAGAAAGCTAAACCCATATGCTACGAATGTAAAAAACCAGGACACATCAAGGCAGAATGTCCGAATCTGAAAAAGACGGAGTTTAGAAAGAAAGGACAACTCCAAGAAATTCAGAAAATATAAAAAGAAAGCCATGGCAGCAGCATGGGACAATGACAGCGACTCAGACAATGAGTCAAGCTCAAGCGAGGAAGAAGAAGAAAAGGCCAACCTGGCCTTCATGGCAAACACCGACGACAAGGTAACATCTGATTCCTCATTCACTTCTTGTAATGAGTTTGATTCCGATAGTTTAGAAGACACAATTAATGAGTTATATAGTAAATATAAAGATGTGTGTAAGTTATTAAAAATCACCAAGAAAAATCATGCCTGTCTAGAAATTACTAACTCAGACTTAAAGTCAGAAACCGAGCAATTAGATAAACAAATTTCTGAATTAAAGAGGAGAAATAATTTATTATGTGAAGATCTAAAAGTTTATAATAATTAGATAGCTAATCTGGAAAGTCAGGAAACTGTAAGTAAACTTAAATAGGAAATTAACACACTAACAAAAGAAAATGAATATTTATCTAGTACAATTGAAAATTTTACAAATGGTAATTCATCCTTAATATTAAAAGGAGCTAGAAGATCAGGGAAAAAGAAACATGGTTTGGGATATACTCCACCTGATAATGAAGAAACTATACTTCATCCTAAAGTGTATCCAACTATAAAATTTGTAGCTAAAAAAGATACTAAATATAAATCTAATTTTAAATATATTTTGAATGAAAAAAAGTAAAATATCATGTTGTAGTCACTATAATAAACTAGGACATACTAAAATAACTTGTCCAACAAAAAAAATCTAAAATGGATAATTAAAAGAAAAAGTGATGAAACTAACCAGTAAGGACCCAAAAGAACTTGGTACCTAAGTCGTAGTGTTTCTATTGTAGGGAAGCCTTAGAGCATCAAAATGGTACCTGGACAGCGGGTGCTCAAGGCATATGATAGGTAACAAGAAGCTATTTTCGTTCATCAAGGATGAAGAAGGTACAGTGACATGTGGTGACAACGAAAAAAGAATAGTGATAGGTTGTGGATCAGTTGGCAACCAAGGCAGAACTCTCATAGAAGATGTCCTATGTGTGAAAGGACTTAAGCACAATCTAATCAGCATCAGTCAACTTTGTGACAAAGGGCATCAAATTAAGTTTCAAGAGACTAAGTGCAGTATCATGAAAGATGGTGCAATAGTATTCGAAGCCTGCAGAGAATGAAATCTTTATGTGCTTCATCTAGAAGAACTGAAGGATCAGGATGTATGTCTTGCAGCAAACAAGGATCAATCAGCTGAACTGTGGCACAGGAGATTGGGCCACTGCAGTCTGGATGGAATCAGAAAATTAGTTAAGAGAAATTTAGTAGAAGGTCTACCCAAGATAAGTTCAAGGATAGAGGGTGTGTGCGAACCTTGTGCAAAAGGAAAGCATACAAAATCATCCTTCAAGTCTAAAACAGTTGTAACCACTTCTAAACCTTTAGAATTGTTGCATATGGATCTATTTGGGCCGATGAGAACAACTAGTTTAGGAGGAAAGAACTTTGGGTTTGTGATTGTAGATGATTACTCCAGATTTACTTGGGTATCATTCTTGGAACATAAGGATGATACATTCGATAGTTTTGTTAAGTTCAGTAAGAAAGTTCAGAAAGACAAGAAGTTTAGTATAATAAGCATTCGATCAGATCATGGAGGAGAATTTCAAATTGAAAGATTTGCAGAATTTTGTGATGATCAAGGAATTGAGCATAACTTCTTAGCACCAAGGACACCCCAGAATTTTGTGATGATCAAGGAATTGAGCATAACTTCTCAGCACCAAGGACACCCCAGCAAAATGGAGTAGCTGAGAGGAAAAATAGGACTTTGTTGGATATGGCAAGAACAATGCTGTCAGAATATAATCTTCCAAGATATTTCTGGGCTAAAGCAATCAACATTGCATGTTATATAATTAATAGAGTGATGATCAGGCCAATCTTGAAGAAGATTGCATACTAGCTTTACAAGCAAAAGAAACCAAAGATCAATCATTTCAGAACCTTCGGTTGTCCTTGCTTCATCCACAATAATGGCAAGAGAGATATTGGTAAGCTAGACTTAAAGTCTGATGAAGGTATATTTATGGGGTATGCTTCTAAACCCTAAAGGCTATAGAATATTTAATAAACAAAGTTTATTAATTGAGCAAACCGTACATGTTATCTTTAATGAATCTAACCCTTCCTTGAGAAAGGAAGTAGATAGTGATAATGATGATGCAGATAATTTGTCCAAGAAACTAAAGGATACATCTATCAAGGACAATGAAAATCCACCCTTGGAAGAACTACAACATAAAGATCTATCACATGATGATCTTCTAAAAGAATGGAGATACAAGAAGGATCACCCGTTGGTAACATCATTGGAGATCCATCAGTTAGGGTAAGAACTAGAGGTAATGTAATTCGTTGTGATTATTTAACATTTGTATCTCAAATTGAGCCTAAGACAGTCAGTGAAGCACTATCAGATGAATCTTGGATACTAGCCATGCAAGATGAACTTAATCAGTTCAAGAGAAACCAAGTTTGGTCCCTTGTTCCGAGACCATCAGATCATCCTATGATTGGCACCAAATGGTGTTCAAAAGCAAAATGGATGAAGCTAGTGTTATAACTAGAAACAAGGCTAGACTGGTTGCTCAAGGCTATTCCCAAGAGGAAGGCATAGATTTCGATGAAACCTATGCACCAGTAGCTAGACTAGAGGCAATTCGGATTTTACTTGCATATGCATCTGCATTAGATTTAAAGCATTTTCAAATGGATGTAAAATCTACATTTTTAAATGGTTATATAAAGGAGGAAGTCCATGAAGAACAACCTCCTAGTTTTGATGATGTGGATTTTCGAAATCATGTTTTTAAATTGCAAAAAGTATTGTATGGTTTAAAAAAAGTACCTAGAGCATGGTATGAAAGGCTCAGTGTATTTTTATTAAAACATAGTTTTATTAGAGGACGGGTACATAGCACATTATTTATTAAATCAAAATTCAAAAATATATTACTTGTACAAATATATGTAGATGATATAATTTTTGGATCTACTTATGAATCTCTTTGCAAGTATTTTGAAAAGCTTATGCAGGGAGAACATGAAATGAGTATGATGGGGGAGATAAATTATTTCCTTGGATTGCAAATCAAGCAAGGAAAAGAAGGCACACACATCTGCCAAGCTAAGTACACCAAGGAGTTATTGAAGAAATTTGGATTCGACAATGGAAAGCCATTGTCAACACCAATGAGCACATCTACAAGATTAGACAGTGACAAAGATGGTAAGAATGTAGACCAGAAGCTCCACAGAGGTATGATAGGTTCACTACTTTATTTAACTGTCAGTAGACTTGATATTTTATTTAGTGTATGCATGTGTGCAAGGTATCAGGCTGATCCTAAAGAATCTCACTTAATCTCTGTCAAAAGGATCTTTAGATATTTAGCTAAATCTCATGATATAGGCTTATGGTATCCTAAATCATGCAAAGTAAATTTAGTAGGATATTCTGATGCTGACTATGCTGGATGCAAGGTAGATAGAAAAAGCACCAGTGGTTGTAGTCAATTCCTTGCAGGGTGTCTGATCTCATGGTCTTCAAAGAAACAAAATTCAGTAGCTCTATCGACAGCTGAAGCTGAGTACGTAGCTGCTAGAAGTTGTTGCACACAACTCCTATGGATAAAACAACAACTTGAGGACTACAGATTATACATCAAAACCATTCCTTTGCTGTGTGATAATACAAGCGCAATAAATCTCACCAAGAATTCAGTTCAACATTCGAGAACCATGCATATAGAGGTTAGATATCATTTTATTAGAGATCATGTAGCAAATGGAAATATAAATATTTCTTTTATAGATACTCAAAATCAGTTAGCAAATATCTTCACAAAGGCCTTACCTGAAGAGAGATGTAAGTCTTTTAGAAGGGAATAAGGCATGGGTAATTTGTGATAGATTTATTTCTATATAGCTGAAATAACAATTATTTCATATAACAATTATTCTCTCTCCTAAAATTAAGCAAATTCTTTAACTACGTGCGTTATAAATTGCTTTGACGGTTCGCTATTTTATAAATCTTTATTTTTTGCGAAATCATCTCCTAGTTTGTCGTTTTGTGCATTTATTGTCGTATCCTTTCAAAAGCAACTTTACCTTTTGTCTCGTATCCCGTAATCTATGCCATAACGATTCTCTTCCCTCTCTCATCTCTTCTGACTCGCCTAGAACAATAAGCCCTATCGATTCCGGCTCTCCTTCTCCGAGAGATTTCAAAGAATCCCTCTCCTCCTACCAAAAATCTCTGGAGGATTTCTGTTCTACCCCTTCCTATGATCCTCCAGAACTTCACCTCGTTCAATCTCATGGCGGTTTCTGGGGTTTCTGACACTGTTGGTGACTATAGCGCTGTTTTCCTTATAGGAGAGCAGCAAGAGCGATTTGCAGTAGTGAAGTCGTCACTGTGCGGCAACAAGGCAGTGGATGTGGCTGATCTGGAGAAAAATGGAATGCACAATATAGTAGTAGCGATGCAGAGGATGAAGTGGTCGCAGATTGCAACCATCTCTGAGGCAAGTTATTCGGATTTGGTAAAAGCTTTCTATGTTTGTTTGAGATCAGAGGCAGATGGGTCCTTGCCTCCACAGTCAAAGAACCTAGATTCATATCACCTATGATTTATTGAAGTCCCTGTTTGGAGTCTCCACCACCGGTCACAGCGGGGTTGACAGTGTGGATGTTCAGGCAAAGGGTTTGGGAATTATCGGCTCAGAATTCAAGTTGAAAGATGGGAAAATTGACATCAATCAATTGAATGCCTTCAATCGAATTCTTCACTTTATATTTTTCCAGATTCTGGTACCTAGAAGCGCAACTTTCTCCTCCTGCACCATGGCAAATTCAGAGATGATGTTTTAGGCCATCCAGAACCAAGATATTAATATGGCAGAAGTAATAATGGAGAGGATGAAGTCTGCATCAGCAGTGATATGGGACAAGAAGAACAAGCTCAAAGTATCTCTTCCTTATGCTCATCTGATGACGAAGATTTTCCAGCACTTTAACATCAACTTGACTGGTGAAGTATCTGAGAAGATGGGTCAGGCTATTAGAAGCATAAATATAAAGAAAAGTGGTTTTTCGCTTGTAGCTGGTGTTTGGTGTAGCCCAGCTAGCTAGCCCAGGGGGGTGAACGGGATATTAAAAATATTTAATACTTAAAACCTGTTCACACAAAGGTCACAAAAACACACTTCGCAGATTGTTAGTGTTAATAAAAAAAATCAATCACACAAAGGCATTCACACGACACAGAGAGTTATCTTGGTTCAGATCTCCTCTCCTTAGGAGTCCTATGTCTAGTCCCTGAGCAATATCTCAAGATTTCACTAACAAGGGTACAGTCCCCCTTAAGGACACTACAGCACCCTGCACCCCAGCTGGTCTTCTTTCACACGAAGAGAACAACACCCTGGAACCCACCAGGTCTTCCTTCTACACAAAGGGAATCTCACACCCTGGATCCCACCAGATCTTCCTTCTATACGAAGGGAACAAACACTCAAGAAAGTGTTCAGAGATGAAGCCCCTAGATCAAGCTTATCGAACACAACTTGATCTGAAGCTAAGAGCTGAGAAGGAAAAGATCTACAACAAAGAACTCTTCTCATAACTAAAAGGCTCTCTCACAGATCTACACTTAGCACAGAGAGCAAGAGCTAGAACAGATGGGAATTTTTGCTTGGATCTGGGAAAGCTTGCAGAAGGTTGTAAGCGTTGTATCACAGTTGTTCTCCTTGTTGCTCGTTAACTTCAATATCTTTCAGGAGTTTCATTTTTCTATGTATATCACTCTTTTGAAATTTAAACGTTGAAATGTCCGTTGTCTCTAAGTTCTAGTTTACGTTAGACTGCATGGTACTGTAGAAGTTCAACGGTCTTTTGGCTTTCCATGCACGCAAAGAGAGAAGATCTTTTGTAGTATCCTTTGGCTTCTATTTTGTCCAACATTATATGACGAATGTTGTCAGAGACCTGCACACATTAAATGTTAAACAATAGACAGCTAGACTGTCTCTTGTTGTCAGTCAACGTTAGATTGATTTTATACAGAAGTAGAAGTTCCATTCTATTCATCTAAAAAGATGTTTACAGAATAAGCAAGAGAATAGAAGATATCGTCTGCATGCATGCAGTGATACGTACTATCGTAATAAATACATGGCTGTCAAAAAGATATACGTGAAGACTTTGACTTTTCAACGTATTCAAACATTAGCTCGAAAAGAAAATCATTATTTTCCATGAAATCGTTATATGCATGACTTATGAAATTGTTGTGCAAATGAGTGAATCGTTGTGCAATCATAAGTAAACAGATGCATACACAAATCGCTATATATATTAATAATCTAATCGTTGTAAGCGAATCGTTGTGAAATGTATCGAATCGTTACAGTGACCAAGTCGTTGTGTAACTTGATGAGCCGTTATAGTGACAGAGTCGTTATGTAACTTATAGAATCGTTATGAGAGCAAGTCGTTGTGATCACTTAAGAAATTGTTCTGGAACAAATCGTTATGATCACTTAAGGAATCGTTGCGAGAGCAAGTCGTTGTGATCACTTAAGAAATTGATGTGCGACTAAATCGTTGTTCTCACTTAAGAAATCGATGTGAGAGAAATCGATGTGAGACCAAATCGTTGTTCTCTCTTAAGAAATCGATGTGAGACCAAATCGCTGTTCTCACTTAAGAAATCAATGTGCGAGCAAATCATTGTTCTCACTTAAGAAATCGATGTGAGACCAAATCGTTGTTCTCACTTAAGAAATCGATATGAAAACAAATTGTTATGATCACTTAACAAATCGTTGTGAGAGCAAATCATTGTGATCACTTAACGAATCGTTGTGAGAGCAAATCGTTGCGATCTCTTAACGAATCGTTGTGAGAGCAATTTGTTGCAATCACTTAACGATAAAACACATAGTGAATCCTTGTAAGTATGAAATCGTTATGGAACTAAGGAATCGTTATAGCTCTATAGAAATCATTATGACCTATAGTAGAAATCAATGTGTACTTAGACAAATATTGATGCTTTGAACTCACATTGTGTGGTGTGATGAATACTTACTTGATTGGCTTGTTTTTCCTTTGGTTTATTTCCTGTGCTTAGACTTCATAGAAAATATTTAGTAACCTCTATCATAGTTTTGTTAATCACCAAAATAGATGTGTAATTTATTTAAATTACATGGGGATAACCTAATCATCAATCTCCCCTCTTTGGTGATGACAAAACTTAACAATAAGTACACATTATCTGAAATAATTCTAAGTATGATTGTGGAAATAACATAAATAATGTATTTCATAAATGCAATATTTCTCCCCCTTTTTGTCATTTAGGCAAAAAAGATCAAACGCTTGAGACAAAGAAGAAGAGAAAAGATAAATGAGAGAGCACAAAAAAAATGATTGTATTACTCTTGAAGGGGTACAGGGAGATAGAAAGTTGGAGAAAGAAGAGAGGCATGCTGGGAAATAAGTTCCCAAGCCTTAATCTCCTGTTCTTCAAAAAATTGTTGGAAGATGCCAGAATCTATAGTGAAGGATACACCCATCTCAGGACGCATGGGCTCAATGTAAAGCTGTCGTTGATCTTCTAAGAAACGCACATACTGATCCTTATCAAGGGTGAACCTGAAGTGGCTGGACTTCCCAAAACTGGCACGCTGAAGGAAGTGAGCAATGGTAACAGGATAGAAGAGCTGATGATCCTTCAGGTCTTTTAGCAAGGAAATAAAAGCGGAGTACCGGGCAGCCCATTGCACAAACAGTTCCTGAACTGGATTGATGGAATTCAAGTGCAGAAAAGCTTCAGCAAAGAGAGGTGGCTTGCTTACTCGAACCAAGGAGCTGTTCAAGGATTCCAACTGGAGAGCAGATTGATTGTAGTGCTTCTCCCAATCTGTGGGAGAGAGCCTTTCACATTCAGATATCAAAGGAGCAAGCACTGCAGAAGAGATGTGGCCCAAATGATATTCGTGAAAGATAAACCTCTGAAAGGAGGGAAGGCGACCCTGCTGAGCTGAGATTCTCCCCATGACTCGTGCAAATCTTTCAAAGGCATGAGAGCCAACGGAGGAATCCAAAACCAAGGAGTGTAACTTCGGGAGAAATACTACTTCAGGCATCTTCAGAGTGGTGAAGTCCACTGTGAAGGGGCAATTAATGGGACCTTCAGTTTGAAGAATAGCAAGAGCCCTATGGAATTGGCCAAACTGAACTTCGGGTAGCTTGCGTAAATAACAAAAATCATTGTAAAGTTGGAAGCACTTGGTGATTCTGATTTCTTTGAGAATGAAAGGGCCCCAAAGTGCTTGATGATGAAATACAAACCATTCAGAAAGAGTGAGAGGATGATCCTGTCGAGAGGTGTTGTCTGATCTGGCAGGAAGATACTTGCTGTAGAGAGTCTTATGCCCTTTGGCCCACTGATCTTCTGTAAGGCCCTTGATTTTTCATCTTTGGGTGATTTCTTATGTATGTATAAATGTATGTCATCGATGTATAAACTTTATTGTGCATAGTACTTACATGTTTACATTGCGTGAATAAGTATTATTTTAATGTGTGCATTGTAGATTAAATATATATATATGTGTGGTGTACATAGAATTTCTGCAGTTTTAAGTTCTGTTCTGGCGGCTAGTTGGCGTCAACATCAGTTGACGTTGACCATAAATCAGCGGCCACATCGATGGACGCCAACTCAGAATTGGTGGCCTATGATGTTGACATTAACCTCCCAGATCTGTTGCGATTTCAGATCCGAAAATGCCTCCAGAAATGTTGCCCTTAGTTTAGGAAACCGTCCCTCAACGGTAACCCAACCTTACCCAATTTCATCTCCGACCCTAGTTGTATAAAACACCCCATCTCCGGCCAGATCTAACCCTTTTGACTCTTTGTCAAAACACTAACATTTTATGTGCGAACCCCAACTTTGGAACCCCTTGATCCGGCGATTTGAGGCTTCATCCGACGTTCTACAATGACTGGAGAGGACTCTAAACAACCAGGAACGACTTCCCCACACTGGTGTGCAAAGGAGATCAACATAGAACTCGGATCGAGGGAGTTTTGAGGACTCTTTGGCTCAGGCCGAGGAGGGCTTCTCCAGCTTAAATCATTTCTTGTGGATTTTCTAAGAGGCAAGTAACCCTTTCACATCACTCTTACATATGTCTAGTAGGTCCTAGGTATTTTATGGATTTTTATTCGTGTCCTCAAACCCCAATTTCACCAAGTTTCTTGCGTTCAGTCTGTGTTTTGCACAGACAGAAACTTAACGGCGGGATCCCTTGCCGTTAAGATCTTGAGTTGGCGGCGACCTTTGTTGCCGTTAACTGATAAATGGCCACCTTCATGCCGTCAAGTTCGCCAGACAGCAACAGTGTGCATGTGTGACCTATATGACCTATTTTTCGGATTTTTGCGTATGAGGATATAATGTAAAAATGATATGCTATAAAATACTATTATTGGATCATGCTGTGCAAATTTTATGAATTTCTGTGGAATACCCTAATTGTCTAAAATTTCTTAAATACAAGTTCAACAGGTTTTTAAACTTGTAAAATTCCGTTTGTGCAATCTTTGTGGAATCCAAGTGTCATAAAATTTTTTGTGAAATGTTTATGAGTTTCAGTTCATGATGTAGAAATTTGGGAAAATTCTGACATCTGTGTAAATTATTACATTTTACGAATGGTAAAATAGTGAGCATGTTTTATTGATACAGAAATTTAGAAAAATAGTGTAAAAACCGTTAAATTCCTAGAAATTGACGTATGTTTAGGACTTTAAGTATCCATGTATAGAATGAGTTGTGGGTCTGAGCAATGAAAATCCATGCTAGTTTGACTATGTTTACTTTGTATAATACCACTGTTGGAATTTTCATAAATTGTAGGTAATTCAAAATAATGCATAATTTGGTATGCATAATGGGTAACCTGTAAGAAATTAGTGGTTAAATTTTCGTACTGAAATAATGACAGTAACTACATGTGTTGGTTTTATGTGAGCATTGATCAATTAATACATGTTAATGAGGTTGTTAATGAAATCTACTAATTTCAGCAAGATTAGACTTGTTTCGAATCTGTTTAATATTGAGAACAATAGTACCATGCTAGGTAATACTGAAGTATGTAAATGTGTGAGCATGAAATGGATGTGTTAAAAATTGTGCATTAAGTGTGTGTTAAAAGATTAGAGAAAATGTGTAAATGTGCCAATGGGTGGCACTGCTACCTTAGAGGGCTAAGGAACTGTACTTTGGTAAAGTCCCCACAGGAAGGTTCATAGTGTGTGATATCCCATGGGCATTGGGATTAAATCCTGGAGGTGGACATGTTCCGCTGGTTAGGGTGGAGAGTGTTTCTCCCGGTTCTACGCAGTAACTAAGATTTATCACTGTAATGTCTAGGTGATAAATATGTGTGTGATGTGACAAGTGTGTGTCCTTCTAGAGGTGGTTTGGACTATGTGTCATGGCATATAATTAAGAATATGTGATCATGTGTGTGAAAGTGTGAACATGTGAACTAGATAAGTGAAATTGTGTAAATGATTAGGTGAGAATATGAATTAATGATATAACATGTAAAATGATAATTCCTTATATGAATGTGATATATCCATGTCAAAACAGCAATCTATTCATGTGTGTAGATGGGTTAACCATGTGAAAATGATCATAGAATCCATGCTAGGAACGTGTTAGTAATATGTGTAAACCCCATGTTTAAAATGGTTATTATCTTAATATGTGAATGTAGTTAAATGAGATTTAGTTTAGTATATTGTAAAGTAGGTTTTAAGTCATTGTAAAATTGTTATAAATTACTTATCATGTGTAGCATGTGTAGAAATCATGTTTAGGTTTTTGAAACGCTATCCAATCCATGCTTTATATGATAATGGTGTAGAATGAGAACGTGAAAAGTCATGTGATGTATGTATGTTTAGTGTGGTGGGAGTTACCTGTTGAGTTCTTTTGGGCTCATTCTTGCTTCGGCATACAGGTGCAGACATTTCTACTTCTTCCGAGGAGATCGTTAGGAGCGACTCAGAGCGGGAGTAGGAGACTTTTGTCTTGGAATCAACATTGTATTTTCTTCTTTCATAGTATGTAATAAAAGACTCTGCGTAGTCTTATGTGGACAATGTAATAATTGAAATTCTCAGTTATGAAGTATTTTACTTTTCCTTTGCTATATAGACTGTGTATAAATGATGACGATGGAATAAGAGTTAATTTCCAGTTATTTCATTTCCATTGTCATGTGTTATATATATTTGTGTATGTTTCAGCCTAATTGTACAATTGTTGGTAAATGTCCAACTGTAGCGGCGTTCATTATACCGATGTGGGTTGGTGTAACTGTACCAGTATAAGGAGGGTTGTTACAAAGATTGGTATCAGAGCCACAAGCTGAAATTTTACATAAATATGCACATACCATCAACTTCATTGTATGCTAAGTCTTTGTAGATTGTCCACATAGATAAGTAAATAGTTAGAAATTAGATAGTCTAGTTCTAATTTGTGATTAAATCATTTTGCAGGGTATGGCTTCACGTGGTAGGCGTGGTATTCCTACTCGTGAGGGTGAGTAGAGGAGAGATGAGCCTCGGCATGAGGATCAGGGTGAGCAGTAGGCCCCAGCACCCCAGGGTCCTATTATGACGGCCCTCATTATACCGGTACGGTTATACCAACCCACGTCGGTATAGCAAGAGTTCTCACAGTGGGACATTTTCCCAAACGATACATACAGCTGAGATACACGCGAATATACAACAGAGTAGCGGAAGTAAAAGACCATTGTCTCCATTCATTCATCATCCACATTAAACATACATGCAATTCGCAATTAACATAAAAGGACTAAAGGTCCACATAATTTAAATTGCTGAAATAAAATACAAATTGTCCACATTTATACATCCTTTTCATAATACTCTAATACAATGTTCAAATTACACACTTATGAAATACACAAATCTCAAGAAACTCCAAAGCTAGTCTCCGCGCTCGGAGTCCGTCTCCACCGTCTCCTCCAACGGTGCCGTGTCACCAACTATACCTGTACGCCGAAGCAAGGAGTGAGTCCAAGGACTCAGCAAGCAACACTACTCATGATATACACGTACAAGTCCTAGTGGTTCTACATGCACATTTACAATTTGCAACACATGGCATGCTAGTCAATTTAAGTTTCAACCTATCATGAAAGTTTTACAACTTTATACATGGATTATGCTTTCAGATTTCTAAGGATAAAATTACCTATCACGTGCTCTCTATTCCATTTACTCATGAAATTTTGTCTTTAAAGAACCTAAACATGAGAGCTACCAACATGAACATTGTGCATGCATGAAAGGGGAACACAACTAGCATGGATTTCACATGTCCTTAAGCACATACATAACCCTTTTCACATGCTTTAGGTTGCTGATTTCACATGGTTTAACGGCTGTAAACCTATACATGAAAGCTACAATATTGCATAAAACATATCATGTGATCAAACAATCATGCTATCTTGTACCCGTTTTCACCAATTATCCCTAACATGGATTCTAGACATCTTTGCACATAATAACATGATGATAATAACATAAATTCACTGATTTCACATGATTTCAGATTTATCTCACATGGTTTTCAATAACATATTTTCACATCTTTAGTTTCACATTTTCTTTACACAAGTTTCCTCTTTCACATGGTTCACTTTACACATACACATTCACATTGTCACTTACACATTTACACATGGACACATACACATTACACATTTTAGGTGCCGTGACACATAGTCCAAACCACCAAAGAAGGACATATACACATCACATTACACATAGACGCCATCTAGGCATTCCAATGGCGACTCTTGGACTGCGCAGACCGGAAGAACAAGTCTCCACCCCAACCAGTAGTACTTGTCCACCTCCAGGATTTCCCCCTAATGCCCTTAGGGTCACTTACACATTGAACTTTCTCAGGGGGACTTTTCCCTAATACAGCTCCACTGCCCTCTACGGAAGCAGTGTTACATTGGCACAGTTACACATTTACACATTTACGTTTTACACAGTTGCACACTTCACACCTTTCATCTCATTCACTTTCTCACTCACATGAATATCTCTATTTTTCCTAACATGGTACTACAGAATTTCAGGAGTTTAACACACAGGAATTTTCACTAATCAAGTTGGGTTTAGACAATAACTAACCACATTACGATAATATACGTAGATTATCACATTTCACATGAAAATACATAACTTCTTATGTACTAGTCCAAATGACCTGAAATTTTAACCACATGCTATTTTCGGGTTCAAGATCATACACTCAATTTTTTAGATTTTTCTGAGCTAAATATAATTTACAGAAAATCAAACACTTATTTTACATGCCATTCACAATTTAAGTTACATGGAACTTAACACATCATGCAATTTGCCATTTACTGTTTGAACAAGGATTTCCATTATGTGCATGATTTGAGAATACAGAACTATCCTAAATCATACAATCACAAATTGATCACCACAAACCATTCTTGCATGTCTTTCTATTTACCGAACCGAATTTATTTGCAAGCTATACAAGCATGAACAATTTACCAAAAATTGGGCATACATCTACTGTTCTACAAATCTTCATGAACAGACAAAACCAAGGCATTCAGACTAATTCTACTCATGAAACATAAATTTGGCAAGATCATTAACAAGTCATGCTTACAATTCATGGGATACAATATTTCCTACATTCACCATCACACACCACATTCGTCCGCACACCACAATTGACAATATACATAGAGTATAAGGTTACCATATATCCTCATCACAGAAACCATACCGAAATTAGTGTATAGGAAGGGCAGAACAGTTCACTGTTCTGTCCAGAGGAAGTTGGCGGCGGTCTCTGGTCGCTGACTCAGGGTCAGCGGCATGGTCGATGGACGCCAAGCATAATATCGGCGGCCAGGGACCTTTCCGTCGATGCAGGTCTGTGCAGAAACACAGACCCGGCCTCTCAAGATTTGGTGAATGGGAGGGTCTAGGACTCGAGGGAAAATGTACAAAAATTGCAAAACCAACCTAGACTCATACAGGGACATCATGGATAGGTCACTTGCCTTTTAAAAATTCCTCCAAATGATCTAGGGCTCGGTGAAGCTCTCCTTGGGCTGTCCCAAGAAGTGCAGAACTCCCTCCAAAAGATCTCTCCTCCTGGTTCTTGAGCGAGATCCACAGCAAGCCGAGGTCGGGGAAGCCTTCCTCGTCGGTCCAGCAACCTCCTTGAAGCAATGGAACGCCGGATCAAGCTCCAGGGGGTCAGATTTTTGGGTGCTAAGTGGGTTTTTCTCAGAATTTTCTCCTAGGGTTTTTCTTCCTCTTTTTCTCCTCTTCCAAGGGTGAAAAAGGCTGGGGGAAGGGAGCTCCGGTTTTAGACCTAAGGAGAGACCCCTCACCCACTCCTTGGGTGATATGACAGCCCTCAGAGCCGTTGGGGAGAACCCCCAATGGCTGGGCTTTCTTGTTTCAGAAGCTTGCAGCTCTGCTGCGCATGCAGGCCAGAGAAATTGGCGTCAATATCGCTGGACGCCAGGATGAGTGTTGGCATCCATGTCTGGACGCTGACACCAGCTAAACGGCCTGGGGTTGACGCCAAGATGGCCTTCGGCCATAACTCTGAAATATGCAGAAAACCATGCATACCGTGCATATATACATGCAATATGTATACGGTATTATACCCATACTATCACCATGCAATACATACATTATTTATATTTAATCTAAACACATGCACACGTACTTGTGTTAACTAATACGTACGTAAATATGTACATACATACACAAGCACAATCATACATACACAAATACAAATAATGTGACGGAAATCCGAGGGCCTTACACCTGTGCTTCCCCCACTGCCACCAGTAGACTATGGAGTGTTCATGCAGGGTTTAGTGCAGGCCATGCAGACGCAGGCCCACACCCAGGTTGCACTCCAGGCTCAACTGGAGGCTCAGTAGGCTCAGGTTAGAATGATAGACAGGGTAGTCTATTTTACTTGATGATCTGTTTATTATGTTGATGTGCTATATTAGTGCTTATGTTGTTTGCTGTGGCAGGCTCAAGTGCCAGCTCCCCAGGCTGACCATGGTGGACCCTCCATCATGGAACGGTTCAAGAGGATGTCGCCACCCTCTTTTAAGGGGAAGAGCAACCCGTTACATGCCGAGTGATGGATGAGGGAGATTGAAAAGATCTTCCGAGCTATTAGGTGCACTGAGGATGACAAGGTCACTTTAGCCACCTATATGCTACAGGTATGTGTAAATTAATCTGGTGGTTATTTCTTTAATTATAGATTATGTTGGTTAGTCCTTATGGGTGGTTTTGGCAGGAGCGAGCCGATGTGTGGTGGTCCTCGTTGTTATGTACCAGGATCGAGGATGGTGCTAGGGAGATTGCTTGGGATGAGTTCGTGAGGCTTTTCCGAGCCAAGTTTGTTTCGGAGACATCCAGGATAAGATGGAGCGGGAGTTCCTCTCGTTGACTTAGGGCTCCATGACCGTGCTGGAGTACGAGGCCAGGTTTTCCGAGCTCTCGATGTATGCCCCTCATATCGTAGCTGATGAGCGCAGGAAGGCGAAGAAGTTCGTGATGGGTCTGAGACCATCACTGAGGACGAGGTTGGTGGCTTTCGACCATCGTACCCTCGAGCAGGCCCTTAATGCAGCATGTCGTCAGGAGGGAGAGATGGAGCAGTACTTGGAGGAGAAGAAGGCTTCTCAGAAGAGGCCTGCAGCTCCTTTCCATAGGCAGAAGAGGAAGAAGGCGGCTTTTCAGTCACCGCAGCGTCCCGTGGCATTGGGAAGCAGTTAGGTACCTTCTCAGCATTCCCCTAGTGGCCAGAAGGAGTGACCTCATTGCGGGAGGGCACATGGTGGTACGGAATGTTCGAAGTTGGTGGGGAAGTGCTTGAAGTGCGGGAGCAACGAGCATAGGATCAAGGATTGCCCAAGACTGCGGCAGGGAGGTCAGCGTGGAGCGGCACTAGCCCCAGCAGCAACAGCAGTAGCGCCAGCGACAGGACGACTAGGGAGACCTCGAGCCTCAGCTCGGGTGTTCGCGTTAGCTCATGAGGACGACGAGTAGGCGGATCATGTCACCGAAGGTATGGTTTTGTTCTTAGATGTGCATGCTCGGGTTTTGTTCGATACGGGTGCTATCCACTCGTTCATTTCTGAGCATTTTTCTAGGCATTTAGCCTTAGAGTCAGGAATAGAGTCTGAGGAGTTAGAAGTCCCTTTGTCTGTGCACACACCCGCAGGTACGGTATCGACTAGGAAGTGTAGTCCGTCTTTACCGGTGTGCGTTGAGGATAAAGTCCTAGATGGGTGTTTCTTCTTGCTAAAGATGAAGGAGTACGATGCTATTCTTGGTCTGGATTGACTAGAGGAGCACTATGCGTTAGTAGATTGTCGTGGGAAGAAGATTATTTTCTGCATTCCTGGTGAAGATGAATTTTCTCATCCTTTGCCAAGGAACTTAGCGGGGAAGTTTGTCATCTCTGCCATGAGGGCGATGAGAATGGTGAACAAGGGTTGTGACGCTTTTCTTGCCAGCGTGGTATTAGTACCCAAGGCTGATGAGTCATCTACTCTTGCGAAGATTGATGTAGTGCGGGAGTTTCCAGATGTTTTTCCTGATGATTTATCTGGATTGCCACCGGCTAGAGAGATAGAGTTCACTCTAGAGTTGCTTCCAGGCACCTCTCCAATCTCGAGGGCACCTTATCGGATGGCACCTGCGGAATTAGCTGAGCTAAGGAAGCAGTTGCAGGATTTGTTAGATAAGGGATTTATTCACCCTAGCGTTTTCCCTTGGGGCGCACCTGTCTTATTCGTGAAGAAGAAGGATGGATCACTTAGGTTATGCATTGATTATAGAAAGCGAAACCAAGTGACGGTGAAGAACAGGTATCCCTTACCTCGGATTGATGATTTGTTTGACCAACTGCAAGATGCATCAGTCTTTTCTAAGATTGATTTGTGGTCTGGTTATCATCAGTTGAGGATTAGGAGTGAGGATGTGTCCAAGACGGCATTTAGAACCCGTTATGGACATTATGAGTTTTTGGTCCTTCCTTTTGGTCTGACCATTGCCCCTGCAGTGTTCATGGATCGCATGAACAGGGTGTTTAGACCATACCTAGATAGTTTCATCGTAGTTTTTATTGATGACGTGTTGGTCAACTCTCCAGATGAGGCCACACATCGTCAGCATTTAAGGGTAGTATTAGAGGTTCTCCGTGCGCACAAGTTGTATGCAAAATTTAGTAAGTGCGATTTTTGCTTGCGCGAGGTTCATTTCCTTGGGCATGTTATCTCCGGTGCTAGTGTAGCAGTGGATCCAGAAAAAGTCCAGGCTGTTATGGATTGGGAGATTCCCAAGACTCCTTAGGAGATTCAGAGTTTTCTTGGTTTGGCGGCTTATTATCGGCGATTCATTGAGGGATTTTCATCCATCGCCGCGCCATTGACTCAGCTAACCAGAAAAGGAGTAAAATTTGTCTGGTCTGAGGAGTGTGAGAGTAGTTTTCAATTATTGAAGACTAAGCTCACTTCGGCTCCTGTGTTAGTTTTGCCGAGCGGTGTAGAGGGTTTTGCTATCTACACAGATGCATCTCGGATTGGCCTTGGCTGTGTATTGATGCAGCAAGGAACGGTAGTAGCGTATGCTTCTCATCAGTTGAAGGAGCATGAGCGAAACTATCCGACTCATGATCTTGAGCTTGCGGCAGTGGTTCATGCACTAAAGATCTGGAGACACTATCTTTATGGTGTCAGATTTGAGGTGTTCACTGACCACAAGAGTCTAAAGTACCTTTTCTCTCAAAAGGAATTAAACCTTAGGCAGAGAAGATGGATTGAGTTCCTGAAGGACTATGACTTCGACCTCCAGTATCATCCTGGAAAGGCGAACGTTGTAGCAGATGCCCTTAGCAGGAAGAGGTCATCTCTCCAGCAGGATTGGAAGATGTTGGAGGATGCAGCGTGTGCGATGACTAAGTTAGAGCCATCATTGTGCCAGGCTTTTGTAGCTCAGTTGTCCATTAGGTCTTCGGTGTTGGATGAGGTGATCGAGCAACAGAAAGCCGACCCTAGACTCCAAGAGTTAGTGGGCAAGGCAGGCATTGCTCGTGATGAGGATGGTGTAATTAGATTCCATCACCGTGTTTGTGTTCCAGACATTGTGGATGTCCGTGAGCATGTTTTCGAGGAGGCTCATAGGTCTAGATTCTCTATTCATCCGGGTAACACTAAAATGTACCAGGATTTGAAGAGATCTTTTTGGTGGTCTGGCATGAAGAAGGATGTAGCAGAGTACGTGTCTAGATGTCTAGTTTGCCAGCAAGTGAAGGCCGAGCGGCAGCGACCATCTGGTCTTATGCAAAAGATGGAGATCCCAGTATGGAAGTGGGAGGCTGTCACTATGGATTTTGTTACGGGTTTGCCTCGATCTAGACGGGGTAATGACTCGATTTGGGTAGTAGTAGATAAATTCTCGAAGACTACGCATTTCTTGCCCATGAAGAAGAAACAGTCAGTAGAGAGTTTAGCTAGAATGTATATTAGTAGCATTATTAGATTGCATGGTGTCCCAAAGTCGATCATTTCGGATCGAGATCCGAGATGTACTTCGAGGCTGTGGAAGGGTCTTCAGGATGTGTTAGGTTTGGAGCTGAAGCTCAGTTCTGCTTTTCATCCCCAGACAGATGGACAGTCCGAGAGGACTATCCAGATGCTCGAGGATATGTTGAGGGCGCGTGTTCTGGATTGGAAAGATGATTGGGAGCGCCATTTACCTCTAGTGGAGTTCGCATATAACAATAGTTCTCATGCGAGTATTGGTATGGCTCCATTTGAGGCGTTGTATGGTAGGCCTTGCAGATCTCCTTTATGTTGCGAGGAGACAGGCGATAGGCAGTTGATAGGTCCGGAGTTAGTTCAGGAGACTTTGGATAAGGTCCAGTTGATTAGGAAGAGGCTTGTTGCGGCATAGGATAGGCAGAAGAGTTATGCCGACAACAGGAGGAAGGATTTATAGTTCGAGGTAGGTAAGCATGTCTTTTTAAAGATTTCACCTACTCGTGGTGTAGTTAGATTTGGCAGGCATCGTAAGTTAAGTCCTAGATTCATTGGCCCGTATGAGATTCTTAGACGTTTAGGCAATGTGGCATATGAGCTAGCTTTACCCCCAGCATTAGCTAGTGTCCATCCCGTTTTCCACATATCTATGCTCAGGAGATATGTCAGAGACCCATCTCATGTTATTAGCCATGAGCCAGTGGAGATCTAGCCAAATCTTTCTTATGTGGAGCAACCAGTAGCTATTCTTGACCGGAAGGTTCAGCATCTCCGGAACAAGAGTATTGCGTCGGTGAAAGTCTTATGGCGTAACTTCTCGCGAGAGGAGGCTACTTGGGATCTTGATGAAGCAATGAAGAAGAAATATCCTCAATTATTTGAGTAGTCTCAGTCTAACTTCGAGGACGAAGTTTCTTTAAGGGGGAGAGGGTGTAAGGCCCTTGATTTTTCATCTTTGGGTGATTTCTTATGTATGTATAAATGTATGTTATCAATGTATAAACTTATTGTGCATAGTACTTACTTGCTTACATTGCGTGAATAAGTATTATTTTAATGTGTGCATTGTAGATTAAATATATAAATATATGTGTGGTGTACATATAATTTCTGCAGTTTTAAGTTCTGTTCTGGCGGCTAGTTGGCGTCAACATCAGTTGACGTTGACTATAAATCAGCGGCCACATCGATGGACGCCAACTCAGAATTGGCGGCCTGTGATGTTGACGTTAACCTCCCAGATCTATTGCGATTTCAGATCTGGAAACGCCTCTGAAAATGTTGCCCTTGCTTTAGGAAACCATCCCCCAACGGTAACCCAACCTTACCCAATTTCGTCTCCGACCCTAGCTCTATAAAACACCCCATCTCCGGCCAGATCTAACCCTTTTGACTCTTTGTCAAAACCCTAACATTTTATGTGTGAACCCCGACTTTGGAACCCCTTGATCCGGCGATTTGAGGCTTCATCCGACATTCTACAACGACTGGAGAGGACTCTAAACAACCGAGAACGACTTTCCCACACTAGTGTGCAGAGGAGATCAACATAGAACTCGGATAGAGGGAGTTTTGAGGACTCTTTGGCTCAGGCCGAGGAGGGCTTCTCTGGCTTAAATCGTTGCTTGTGGATTTTCTAAGAGGCAAGTAACCCTTTCACATCACTCTTGCATATGTCTAGTAGGTCCTAGGTATTTTGTCTAGTAGGTCCTAGGTATTTTATGGATTTTTATTCGTGTTCTGGAACCCCAATTTCACCAAGTTTCTTGCGTTCAGTCTGTGTTTTGCACAGACAGGAACTTAACGGCGGGATCCCTTGTCGTTAAGATCTTGAGTTGGCGGCGACCTTTGTTGTCGTTAACTGATAAACGGCCACCTTCATGCCGTCAAGTTCGCCAGACAGCAACAGTGTGCATGTCTGACCTATATGACCTATTTTTCAGATTTCTACGTATGAGGATATAATGTAAAAATGATATGCTATAAAATACTATTATTGGATCATGCTGTGCAAATTTTATGAATTTCTGTGGAATACCCTAATTGTCTGAAATTTCTGAAATGCAAGTTAAACAGGTTTTTAATCTTGTAAAATTCCGTTTGTGCAATCTATGTGGAATCCAAGTGTCATAAAATTTTTGTGAAATGTTTATGTGTTTCAGTTCATGCTGTAGAAATTTTGGAAAATTCTGACATCTGTGTAAATTATTACATTTTACGAATGGTAAAACAGTGAGCATGTTTTATTGATACAAAAATCAGATAAATAGTGTAAAAATAGTTAAATTCCTAGAAATTGACGTATGTTTAGGACTGTAAGTATCCATGTATAGAATGAGTTGTGGGTCTGAACAATGAAAATCCATGCTAGTTTGACTATGTTTACTTTGTATAATACCACTGTTGGAATTTTCATAAATTGTGGGTAATTCAAAAAAATGCGAAATTTGGTATGCATGATGGGTAACCTGTAAGAAATTAGTGGTTAAATGTTTATACTGAAATGATGACAGTAACTACATGTGTTGGTTTTATGTGAGCATTGATCAATTAATACATGTTAATGAGGTTGTTAATGAAATCTACTAATTTTAGCATGATTAGACTTGTTTTGAATCTGTTTAATATTGAGAACAGTAGTACCATGCTAGGTAATATTGAAGTATGTAAATGTGTGAGCATGAAATGGATGTGTTAAAAATTGTGCATTAAGTGTGTTAAAAGATTAGAGAAAATGTGTAAATGTGCCAATGGGTGACACTGCTACCTTAGAGGGCTGTGGAACTGTACTGTGGTAAAGTCCCCACGGAAAGATTCATAGTGTGTGATATCCCATGGGTATTGGGATTAAATCCTGGAGGCGGACAAGTACCGCTGGTTAGGGTGGAGAGTGCTTCTCCCGGTTCTGCGTAGTAACTAAGATTTATCACTGTAATGTCTAGGTGATAGATATGTGTGTGATGTGACAAGTGTGTGTCCTTCTAGAGGTGGTTTGGACTATGTGTCATGCCATATAATTAAGAATATGTGATTATGTGTGTGAACATGTGAACTAGATAAGTGAAATTGTGTAAATGATTAGGTGAGAATATGAATTAATGATATAACATGTAAAATGATAATTCCTAATATGAATGTTATATATCCATGTCAAAACAGCAATCTATTCATGTGTGTAGATGTGTTAACCATGTGAAAATGATCATAGAATCCATGCTAGGAACGTGTTTGTAATATGTGTAAACCCCATGTTTAAAATGATTATTATCTTAACATGTGAATGTAGTTAAATGAGATTTAGTTTAGTGTATTGTAAAGTAGGTTTTAAGTCATTGTAAAATTGTTATAAATTACTTATCATGTGTAGCATATGTAGAAATCATTTTAGGTTTTTGAAACACTATCCAATCCATGCTTTATATGATAATGGTGTAGCATGAGAACGTGAAAAGTCATGTGATGTATGTATGTTTAGTGTGGTTGGAGTTACTTGTTGAGTTCTTTTGGATTCATTCTTGCTTCGGCATACAGGTGCAGACATTTCTACTTCTTCCGAGGAGATCGTTAGGAGCGATCGGAGCGGGAGTAGGAGACTTTTGTCTTGGAATCAGCATTGTATTTTCTTCTTTCATAGTATGTAATAAAAGACTCTGCGTAGTCTTATGTGGGCAATGTAATAATTGAAATTCTCAGTTATGAAGTACTTTACTTTTCCTTTGCTATATAGACTGTGTATAAATGATGATGATGGAATAAGAGTTAATTTCCAGTTATTTCATTTCCGCTGTCATGTGTTATATATATTCGTGTATGTTTCAGCCTAATTGTACAATTGTTGGGTAAATGTCACACTGTAGCGGTGTTCATTATACCGATGAGGGTTGGTGTAACCGTACCGATATAAGGAGGGTCGTTACATCTTCAGTCTTGCATTCAGCCAATTGGAAGATTTTGAGTTGGTTGACTTTGGAAAGGTGGCAGATGGGTAATACATTGTTAAGGTGATCAGTAAGATTGAGAAAAGGAATGCCAAAAAGGTTGGCGAGAATACATTTTTGGAGATATTCACAGTAAATTGGTCTCCTTCGATTTTCAACTGAGAGGGAGTACCAAAGAGGAGGAAACATGGGTTCAGAGGAAAGAGCCAGAGTTTTTGAAATTTTCCACTTTTTAGAAACAGGACTAGAAGAATCAATCCTGTGAACATGTGAAGCAACTGCCAGGATTGAGATGAGTGTGGTGCATTCCAACTCATCCTCAAATTTATTTTGATAAACACTGGCATGTTGTGGATTAGTAGGAGTAATTGTAACAGATGTAGGTGGAGTAGGAGGATGAAGAATGATCTAGGAGAAAGAATATTGGATGCCCTAGCTGATGAGGGACTAGAGGAGGAAGAGGCTCCAGGTGATGAAGAAACTGGAGGATCAATAACAGGAGGAGAGGAGAGAGATGGAAATGGGAAATGGTAGTAGCATGGTAGGAGACGAATGAGGTTCAGAGGGAAAAGGTGCAGGAGATGAGATGGTTCTTGGTACAGGTTGTTTGAAGGTAGGTGGAGTTGGAGGTGCTGTGGAAGAAGATGGTGGTGAAGAAGGTGCTGGTGTTGCAAGGGATGAAGGCTCAGGGGCTTCAGGAGCAACTGCTAGCTCTTCTACACTTGACTGCACATCCTCGGAGACCACTGACCCTGTTGGCCCTGAAACAACCTTGATTGGCCCTGATGGCCCTACTGGTTCCTTCTGAACTGCCTGAGGCCCGGTTGGCCCTGTTGGTTCTACCACAATTTGTCCTGATGGCCGATCTTCAGCTATACCAGATGGCCCTGATGGCTCGGCCTCTTCTTCTTGCTGCCTGGCCTGAGAAGGCCCTGAACTGGTGACTGGATCAGTAGGAGGGGGAATAGGAGGGGCAGAGGAGGATTGCTCCCTTGAGGAGATGAGCTTCTTGACACTGTCGAACTCACCTTTGATCCATCGGCATAATTGTTTGAACATTTTAAAATCATCTCTTAAGTTGTGCACTTCAGTGGACAAAGTTCCAATTTCATTAGCTGCAGAAGTTTGGCTGATAAGAAGAGACTGAATATCAGACTGCAGAGATGAGAGAGTCTTTCCTTGCTCATTCAGCCTTGAAATAATCGGATTCAACTGAATCTTCAGCTGCTTCTCCTTGGGCTTACTATGAGCTATTCTTTTCCTTTTGCTATGTGCCCTTGCAATGGGCTCCTCGAATTCAACATGCTCTTCATTATCCATGGGGATACTTTCAGTGTGCTCCCCCTGAGGAGCTGCCTCCTCATCAATAAATTGCTCCCCCTCAATAGGAACATCTTCCACTGATATTTTCTCATGAGCAACTGCTTGCTCCCCCTAACTAGGAGCTTCCTCCATGATGATCTCATCTGTGTGGCCCGATGCCACAGCTTCTGGAGCTACTGATTCACTGAACCTCTCAGGCTCCCCTTGAGTGCTAGAGATGGATTCCAGCACATCTCTAAGAATGGATGCCATAATAGTGGTGGGGTTTAGATTTTCAGAGGTTCCCACAACTTGAAAAATATTCTCTGGAGGAATTTCTTCAATTAGGCTGCCAATGGCCACAGATTCTTTTGCTCTGGCCTCTGCTGCTGCTGGTGCTTCTTCAGATAGAGCTGCTACTCTTTCTGCTGGTGCTGCTGCCCGGTCTGCTGCTACTAGAGCTTCTGCCTGTACTGATTCCTCTCGAACCACTGCAGACTCTAAACTGTGACCTTCTTGATGTTCTTCTTGGACAACAGGTACCTCTACTTATGCTGTTGATGATGATTCTTCTTGAGCTATTTGGGCTGCAGCCTCTCCTACCTCTTCTTGGACTTCTTAGGCTTCGCCAATTATGGCCTCACCCTCAGCCACAGAAGTTTTGGTCCAAATACCATTTTCGTTAAATTTCTGCTGCGGATAGCTTGCTCCATCTTCTCTACTACTGCTCCAGATAAGTTTATGCCAAAGTGTTTGAATACTTTAGTGAGCATATGGGCATATGGCAGAGACACATTTAATTTGCTCTTTGTGTCCCAAAATTCGAGCATGAGCAAACTTCATTCGCTCCAGAATAACTTCAACCATGTTTATCTCCTTGTTTTGGATGGCCCAGAACATCATGTCCGAATCTGCCTTGGTGCACGTGGAGAATGTAGCACTTCTTGGAACCAAAATTTGACAAACTATAAAGTGCAATAGACGGTTTAATGCATTCATCTAATTAATATCAAGTTTTCCATCCTTCAACCGAAATTCGGGACCTACAATCCCTAGTCTCTTTACCTGGGTATCCACAGAGTGAATCCCACTGCGACCAGTGGTGCTAACTCCAAATAAGGACCTCAATAGCTCATGATCAACTTTAATTTGGGTTCCTTTGACAGATGATGTCAAGGACCCGTCCGCCTCAGTTCTCAAGCAAACATAGAAAGCCTTCACCAAGTCTGGATAGCTTACCTCAGAGAAAGTTGCAATCTCTGTCCACTTCATCCTTTCCATTGCTGCCACGATGTTGTGCATCCCATTCTTTTCCAAGTCTGCAATATCCACTGCCTTGTTTCCACAGAGTTTCGTCTTCACAAAGGTGAACATTTCCTGCTGCTTTGCTATGAGGAACTCAGCTCCATAGCCCCCAACACTGCTGGAAACAATAGGTGCGGCCATGGATTTTGATGGGGAAAGTTTCTAAAGGGTTGGAGTGAGGAGAGGAGTAGAAACCCCAAAGCAATTTCTCACGGAAAGGAGTTTTGGATTTTTGAAAGCTCAGAGAGTCGGTGCCGGAGTCGATAGGGTATCACCTCAGGCAGGAAGAAGGGGATGAAAAAGGGATGTGAATCGTTACCATATAGATTTTGGGTATATCAAAGAAATAATGACTTTTTCGAAATAGGAGCCGCCTTTATGGCAGAAAACAACAAAATGACTGGTTCGATAGGAATAAAATCTTGTAAAATAGTGAATCGCCAGAAATGACTTAAAAACAAATTTGAGGAAATTTGCTTAAATTCAGGGAGGAAAAATAATTATCATTCTGATAATTTATATTTCAGTTTTATACAGATAAAACTTTCACAATTTGCACATGCCTAATTCTGTAACGACCCTCCTTATACCGGTACGGTTACACCAACCCACATCGGTATAATGACGCGCTACAGTGGGACATTTACCCAACAATTGTATAATTAGGCTGAAACATACACAAATATATATATCACATGACATTGGAAATGAAATAACTGGAAATTAACTCTTATTCCATCATCATCATTTATACACAGTCTATATAGCAAAGGAAAAGTAAAATACTTCATAACTGAGAATTTCAGTTATTACATTGTCCACATAAGACTACGCAGAGTCTTTTATTACATACTATGAAAGAAAATGTTGAATCCAAGACAAAAGTCTCCTACTCCTGCTCCGAGTCGCTCCTAACGATCTCCTCGGAAGAAGTAGAAATGTCTGCACCTATACGCCGAAGCAAGAATGAGTCCAAAAGAACTCAACAAGTAACTCCAACCACCCTAAACATACATACATCACCTGACTTTACACATTCTCATGCTACACCATTATCATATAAAGCATGGATTTGATAATGTTTTCTACACACTTTACAGTATGCTAAACTAAATCTTATTTAGCTACATTCACATGCTAAGATAATAACTGTTTTAAACATGGAGTTTACACATATTACAAAAAACATTCCTAGCATGGATTCTATGATCATTTTCACATGGTTAACACATCTACACACATGAATAGATTGTTGTTTTGACATGGATATATCACATTCATATAAGGAATTATCATTTTACATGTTATACAATTGATTCATATTCTCACCTAATAATTTACACAATTTCACTTATCTAATTCACATGTTCACACTTTCACACACATGATCACATATTCTTAATTATATGCCATGACACATAGTCCAAACACCTCTAGAAGGACACACACTTGTCACATCACACACATATCTATCACCTAGACATTACAGTGATAAATTAGTTACTGCGCAGAACCGGGAGAAGCACTCTCCACCCTAACCAGCGGTACTTGTCCGCCTCCAGGATTTAATCCCAATGCCCATGGGATATCACACACTATGAACTTTCCCGTGGGGACTTTAACACAGTACAGTTCCACAGCCCTCTAAGGTAGCAGTGTCACCCATTGGCACATTTACACAATTGTGTAAATTTTAACACACACTTAATGCACAATTTTAACACATCCAATTCATGCTCACACATTTACATACTTCAGTATTAACTAGCATGGTACTACTATTCTCAGTATTAACATATTCAAACAAGTCTAATCATGTAGAAATTAACAGATTTTAATACTAATCATATTAACGTGCATTTATTTATCAATATTTCACACAAAATTGACATATATAGCTACTGTCATTATTTTAGAACAAAATTTTAACCAAAAATCTATCACAGGTTTATCATCATGCATACCAAATTTCGTATTTTTCTGAATTATACACAATTTATGAAAATTCTAACAATGGTATTATACAAAGTAAACAGTCAAACTAGCATGGATTTTCATTGTTCAGACCCTACAACTCATTCTGCACATGGATACTGATAGTCCTAAACATATGTCAATTTCAAGGAATTTAACTATTTCCACACTATTTATCTAAATCTCTATACTAATAAAACATACTTACTGTTTTACCATTCGTAAAATGTAGTAATTTGCACAGATGTCAGAAATTTCCCAAATTTCTACAGCATGAACTGAAACCCATAAACAATTCATAGACATTTTTATGACACTTGGATTCCACACAGATTGCACAAATGGAATTTTGCAAGATTAAAAACCTGTTTAACATGCATTTCAGAAATTTTAGATAAATAGGGTATTTCACATAAATTCATAAAATTTGTAATGAATGATCCAATAATGGTATTATATAGCATATCACTTTTACATTATATCCTCATACGCAGAAATCCGAATAATAGGTCATATAGGTCAGACATGCACACTGTTGCAGTCTGGCGAACTTGACGGCATGCATGTGGCCATCTATCAGGTTAACGGCAACAAAGGTCTCCGCCAACTGAAGATCTTAACGGCAAGGGATCCTGTCCTTAAGTTCCTGTCTGTGCAAAACACAGACTGAACATAAAATCTTGGTGAAATTGGGGTTCCAGGACACGAATAAAATTCCAGAAAATACCTAGGACCTACTATACGTATGTAAGAGTGATGTGAAAGGGTTACTTGCCTTGGATAAAATCTCCAATCGACGGATTAAGCCAGAGAAGCCCTCCTCGGCCCGAGCCAAAGAGTCTATAAAACTCTCTCGATCTGGATTCTGTGTTGATCTCCTCTGCACACCAGTGTGGGGAAGTCGTTTCCAGTTGTTCAGAGTCCTCTCCAGTCGTTGTAGAACGCCGGATGAAGCCTCCAGTCGCTGGATTTAAGAACTCAAAGATGGGTGTTTTCACACCAAGAACTAGGGTTTTAACTCAAGAGCCAAAAGAGTTAGATCTGGTCGGAGATGGGGTGTTTTATAGAGCTAGGGTCGGAGACGAAATTGGGTAAGGTTGGGTTACCGTTGGGGAACGGTTTCCTAAACCAAGGGCAACATTTCCTTAGACGTTTCCGGATCTGGAATCGCAACAGATCTGGGAGGTTAACGTCAATATCACAGGCCACCAATTCTGAGTTGGCGTCCATCGATGTGGCCGCTGATTTATGGTCAACGTCAACTGATGTTGACGCCAACTAGCTGCCAGAACAGAACTTAAAACTGCAGGAATTCTATGTGCACCACACACACACACATATATATATATATATATATATATACTATATATAATGCACACATTAAAATAATACTTATTCACGCAATGTAAATAAGTAAGTACTATACACAATAAGTTTATACATTGATGGCATACATTTATACATACATAAGAAATCACCCAAAGATAAAAATCAAGGGCCTTACACCCTCTCCCCTTTAAAGAAACTTCGTCCTCAAAGTTGGACCGACGCTACTCAAACAATTGAGGATATTTCTTCTTCATTGCATCCTCAAGCTCCCAAGTAGCCTCCTCTCGTAAGAAGTTGCACCATAACACCTTCACCGATGCAATGCTTTTGTTACGGAGATGGTGAACCTTCCGGTCAAGAATAGCTACTGGTTGCTCCACATAAGAATGATTTGGCTGGATCTCCACTGGCTCATGGCTAATAACATGAGATGGATCTCTGACATACCTCCTGAGCATAGATACGTGGAAAACGGGATGAACACTAGCTAACGCTGGGGGTAAAGCTAGCTCATATGCCACGTTGCCCAAACGTCTGAGAATCTCATACGGGCCAATGAATCTAGGACTTAACTTACCATGCCTTCCAAATCTAACTACACCACGAGTAGACGAAATCTTTAAAAAGACATGCTCACCTATCTCGAACTTCAAATCCTTCCTCCTGTTGTTGGCATAACTCTTCTGCCTATCCTGTGCCGCAACAAGCCTCTTCCTAATCAATTGGACCTTATCCGAAGTCTCCTAAACTATCTCCGGACCGATCAGCTGCCCTCGCCTATCTCCTCCCAACATAAAGGAGATCTGCAAGGCCTACCGTACAATGCCTCAAATGGAGCCATACCAATACTCGCATGAAAACTGTTGTTATATGCGAACTCCACTAGAGGTAAATGGCGCTCCCAATCATCCTTCCAATCCAGAATACATGCTCTCAACATATCCTCAAGTGTCTGGATAGTCCTCTCGTACTATCCATCTGTTTGGGGATGAAAAGTTGAACTGAGCTTCAGCTCCGAACCTAACGCATCCTGAAGACCCTTCCACAGCCTCGAAGTAAATCTAGGATCTCGATCCGAAATGATCGACTTCGGGACATCATGCAATCTAATAATGCTACTAATATACAATCTAGCTAAACTCTCTACTAACTGCTTCTTCTTCATGGGCAAGAAATACGCAGTCTTCGAGAATCTATCTACTACTACCCAAATCGAGTCGTTACCCCGTCTAGATCGAGGCAAACCCGTAACAAAATCCATAGTGACAGCCTCCCACTTCCATACTGGGATCTCCATCTTCTGCATAAGACCAGACTCGGCCTTCACTTGCTGGCAAACTAGACATCTAGACACATACTCCGCTACATCCTTCTTCATGCCAGACCACCAAAAAGATCTCTTCAAATCCTGGTACATCTTAGTGTTACTGGATGAATAGAGAATCTCGACCTATGAGTCTCTGCTAATACATGCTCACGGACATCTACGATGTCTAGAACACAGACACGATGATGGAATCTAATCACACCATCCTCATCACGAGCAACGCCTGCCTTGCCCACTAACTCTTGGAGTCTAGGGTCGGCTTTCTGTTGCTCGATCAACTTATCCAACACCAAAGACCTAATGGACAACTGAGCTACAAAAGCCTGGCACAATGATGGCTCTAACTCAGTCATCGCACACGTTGCATCCTCCAACATCTTCCAATCCTGATGGAGATACGACCTCTTCCTGCTAAGGGCATCTGCTACAACATTCGCCTTTCCAGGATGATACTGGAGGTCGAAGTCATAGTCCTTCAGGAACTCAATCCATCTTCTCTGCCTAAGGTTTAATTCCTTTTGGGAGAAAAGATACTTTAGACTCTTGTGGTCAGTGAACACCTCAAATCTGACACCATAAAGATAGTGTCTCCAGATCTTTAGTGCATGAACCACTGCCGCAAGCTCAAGATTATGAGTCGGAGAGTTTTGCTCGTACTCCTTCAATTGACGAGAAGCATACGCTACCACCCTTCCTTGCTGCATCAATACACAGCCAAGGCCAATCCGAGATGCATCCGTGTAGATAGCAAAACCCTCTACATCGCTCGACAAAACTAACACAGGAGCCGAAGTGAGCTTAGTCTTAAATAATTGAAAACTACTCTCACACTCCTCAGACCAGACAAACTTTACTCCCTCCCTGGTTAGCTGAGTCATTGGTGCAGCGATGGATGAAAATCCCTCAATGAATCGCCGATAATAACCCGCCAAACCAAGAAAACTCCGAATCTCCAAAGGAGTCTTGGGAATCTCCCAATCCATAACAGCTTGGACTTTCGCTGGATCTACTGCTACACCAGCACCGGAGATAATATGCCCAAGGAAATGAACCTCGCGCAACCAAAAATCGCACTTGTTGAATTTTGCATACAGATTATGCTCACAGAGAACCTCTAATACTACCCTTAAATGCTGACGATGTGTGGCCTCATCCGGAGAGTAGACCAACACGTCATCAATAAAAACTACGACAAAACTATCTAGGTGTGGTCTAAACACCCTGTTCATGAGATCCATGAACGCTGTAGGGGCGTTGGTCAGACCAAAAACTCATAATGTCCATAACGGGTTCTAAATGCCGTCTTGGACACATCCTCACTCCTAATCCTCAACTGATGATAACCAGACCACAAATCAATCTTAGAAAAGGCTGATGCATCTTGCAGCTGGTCAAATAGAACATCAATCCGAGGTAAGGGATACCTGTTCTTCATCGTCACTAGGTTTAGCTTTCTATAATCAATGCATAACCTAAGTGATCCATCCTTCTTCTTCACAAATAAGACAGGTGCGCCCCAAGGGGAAATGCTAGGGCGAATAAATCCCTTATCTAACAAATCTTGCAACTACTTCCTTAGCTCGGCTAATTCCGCAGGTGCCATCAGATAAGGTGCCTTCAAGATAGGAGAGGTGCCTGGAAGCAACTCTAGAGTGAAATCTATCTCTCTAGCCGGTGGCAATCCAGATAAATCATCAGGAAAGACATCTGGAAACTCCCGCACTACATCAATCTCCACAAGAGTAGATGACTCATCAGCCTTGGGTACTAATACCACGCTGGCAAGAAAAGCGTCACAACCCTTGTTCACCATTCTCATCGCCCTCATGGCAGAGATGACAAACTTCCCTGCCATGTTCCTCGGCAAAGGATGAGAAAATTCATCTTCACCAGGAATGCGGAAAACGATCTTCTTCCCACGACAATCTACTAACGCATAGTTCTCCTCTAGCCAATCCAGACCAAGAATAGCATCGTAGTCCTTCATCTTTAGCAAGATAAAACACCCTTCTAGGACTCTATCCTCGATGCACACCGGTGAAGACAGAATACACTTCCTAGTCGATACCGTACCTACAGGTGTGTGCACAGACAAAGGTACTTCTAACTCCTCAGACTCTATTCCTGACTCTAAGGCTAACTGCCTAGCAAAACGCTCGGAAATGAACAAGTGGGTAGCACCCGTATCAAACAAAACCCGAGCATGCACACCGAAGAACAAAACCGTACCTTCGGTGACATGATCTGCCTACTCGGCGTCCTCACGAGCTAACGCAAACACTCGAGCTGGGGCTCCAGGTCTCCCTAGTCGTCCTGTCGCTGGCGCTGTTGCTGCTACTGCTGGGGCTAGTGCCTCTCCACACTAACCTCCCGACTGCAGTCGGGGGCAATCCTTGATCCTATGCTCGCTGCTCCCGCACTTCAAGCACTTCCCCGCCAACTTCCAATATTCCGCACCACCATGTGCCCTCCCGCAATGACGACACTCCTTCTGGCCACTAGGGGAACGCTGAGAAGGTACCTGACTACTTTCCGATGCCACGGGACGCTGCAGTGACTAAAAAGCTGCCTTCTTCTTATCCTGCCTCTGGAAAGGAGCTGCAGGCCTCTTCGGAGAAGCCTTCTTCTCCTCCAAGTACTGATCCATCTCTCCCTCCTGACGACACGCTGCGTTGAGCGCCTGCTCGAGGGTACGATGGTCGAAAGCCACCAACCTCGTTCTCAGTGATGGTCTCAGACCCATCACGAACTTCTTCACCTTCCTGCGCTCATTAGCTATGATATGAGGGGCATACTTCGATAGCTCAGCAAACTTGGCCTCGTACTCCAGCACGGTCATGGAGCCCTGAGTCAAGGAGAGGAACTCCTGCTCCATCTTGTCCTAGATATGCTCGGGAACAAACTTGGCTCGGAAAAGCCTCACGAACTCGTCCCAAGCAATCTTCACAGCACCATCCTTGAACCGAGTACGTAACAACGAGGGCCACCATACGTCAGCTCGCTCCTGCCAAAACCACCCATAAGGACTAACCAACATAATCTATAATTAAAGAAATAACCACCAAATTAATTACACATACCTGCAGCAATAGGTGGCTAAAGTGACCTTGTCATCCTCAGCGCACCTAATAGCCCGGAAGATCTTTTCGATCTCCCTCATCCAGCTCTCAGCAAGTAACGGGTCGCTCTCCCCCTTAAAAGAAGGTGGCGACATCCTCTTGAACCGTTCCATGATGGAGGGTCCACCATGGTCCTGAGCCTGGGGAACTGGCACTTGAGCCTGCCACAACAAACATCATAAGCAACACATATAGTATAGCAACATAGTAAACATATCATCAAGTAAAACATACTACCCTGTCTATCATTCTAACCTGAGCCTGCTGAGCCTCCAGCTGAGCCTGGAGTGCAGCCTAGGTGTGGGCCTGCGTCTGCATGGCCTGCACTAAACCCTGTATGAACACTTCATAGTCTACTGGTGGTGGTGGGGGAAGCACAGGACCCTGGGGTGCTGGGGCCTGCTGCTCACCTTGATCCTCACGCCGAGGCTCATCTCCCCTCTGCTCACCTTCACGAGTAGGGACACCACGCCTACCTCGCGAAGCCATACGCTACAAAATGACTTAATTCATCCTTTAGATCTACACTATCAAATTTCTAACTATTTACCTAGCTATGTGGACAACCTACACAGACTTAGCATACAATGAAGATGATGGTATGTGTATATTTATGTAAAATTTCAGCCTGAGCCTCTGATACCAATCTTGTAACGACCCTCCTTATACCGGTACAGTTACACCAACCCACATCGGTATAATGAATGCCGCTACAGTGGGACATTTTCCCAACAATTGTACAATTAGGCTGAAACATACACAAATATATATATATATATATAATATATCACATGACAGCGGAAATGAAATAACTGGAAATTAACTCTTATTCCATCATCATCATTTATACACAGTCTATATAGCAAATGAAAAGTAAAATACTTCATAACTGAGAATTTCAATTATTACATTGCCCACAGAAGACTACACAGAGTCTTTTATTACATACTATGAAAGAAGAAATACAATGTTGAATCCAAGACAAAAGTCTCCTACTCCCACTCCAAGTCGCTCCTAACGATCTCCTCGGAAGAAGTAGAAATGTCTGCACCTATACGCCGAAGCAAGAATGAGTCCAAAAGAACTCAACAAGTAACTCCAACCACCCTAAACATACATACATCACCTGACTTTACACATTCTCATGCTACACCATTATCATATAAAGCATAGATTTGATAATGTTTTCTACACACTTTACAATATGCTAAACTAAATCTTATTTAGCTACATTCACACGCTAAGATAATAACCGTTTTAAACATAGAGTTTACACATATTACAAAAAACATTCATAGCATGGATTCTATGATCATTTTCACATGGTTAACACATCTACACACATGAATAGATTGATGTTTTGACATGGATATATCACATTCATATAAGGAATTATCATTTTACATGTTATACCATTGATTCATATTCTCACCTAATCATTTACACAATTTCACTTATCTAATTCACATGTTCACACTTTCACACACATGATCACATATTCTTAATTATATGCCATGACACATAGTCCAAACCACCTCTAGAAGGACACACCTTGTCACATCACACACATATCTATCACCTAGACATACAGTGATAAATCTTAGTTACTGCGCAGAACCGGGAGAAGAAGCACACTCACACTAATCAGTGGTACTTGTCCGCCTCCAGGATTTAATCCCAATGCCCATGGGATATCACACACTATGAACTTTCCCGTGGGGACTTTACCACAGTACAGTTCCACAGCCCTCTAAGGTAGCAGTGTTACCCATTGGCACATTTACACAATTGTGTAAATTTTAACACACACTTAATGCACAATTTTAACACATCCAATTCATGCTCACACATTTACATACTTCAGTATTAACTAGCATGGTACTACTGTTCTCAGTATTAACAGATTCAAATAAGTCTAATCATGTTGAAATTAGCAGATTCTTATACTAATCATATTAACTTGCATTTATTTATCAATATTTTACACAAAATCGACATATATAGCTACTGTCATTATTTCAGTACAAACTTTTAACCAAAAATCTATCACAGGTTTATCATCATGCATACCAAATTTACATTTTTCTGAATTACACACAATTTATGAAAATTCTAACAGTGGTATTATACAAACTAAACATAGTCAAACTAGCATGGATTTTCATTGTTCAGACCCACAACTCATTCTACACATGGATACTGATAGTCCTAAACATATGTCAATTTCTAGGAATTTAACTATTTCCACACTATTTATCTGAATCTCTATACTAATAAAACATGCTTACTGTTTTACCATTTGTAAAATGTAATAATTTGTACAGATGTCAAAAATTTCCTGAATTTCTACAGCATGAACTGAAACCCATAAACATTTCACAGAAATTTTTATGACACTTGGATTCCACATAGATTGCATAAACAGAATTTTACAAGATTAAAAACATGTTTAACATGCATTTCAGAAATTTCAGATAAATAGGGTATTTCACAGAAATTCATAAAATTTGCACAGAATGATCCAATAATGGTATTATATAGCATATCACTTTTACATTATATCCTCATACGCAGAAATCCGAAAAATAGGTCATATAGGTCAGACATGCACACTTTTGCAGTATGGCGAACTTGACGGCATGCATGTGGCCGTCTATCAGGTTAACGGCAACAAAGGTCACCGCCAACTGAAGATCTTAATGGCAAGGGATCCTGCCGTTAAGTTCCTGTCTGTGCAAAACACAGACTGAACGTAAAATCTTGGTGAAATTGGGGTTCCACGACACAAATAAAATTCCAGAAAATACCTAAGACCTACTAGACGTATGTAAGAGTGATGTGAAAGGGTTACTTGCCTTGGATAAAATCTCCAATTGACGGATTAAGCCGGAGAAGCCCTCCTCGGCCCGAGCCAAAGAGTCCTTAAAACTCTCTCGATCCGGATTCTGTGTTGATCTCCTCTGCACACCAGTGTGGGGAATTCGTTCCCGGTTGTTCAGAGTCCTCTCCAGTCGTTGTAGAACGCCGGATGAAGCCTCTAGTCGCCGGATTTCAGAACTCAAAGATGGGGTTTTTTGCACCAAGAACTAGGGTTTTGACTCAAGAGCCAAAAGGGTTAGATCTGGCCGGAGATGGGGTGTTTTATAGAGCTAGGGTCAGAGACGAAATTGGGTAAGGTTGGGTTACCGTTGGGGAACAGTTTCCTAAACCAAGGGCAACATTTTTGGAGGCGTTTCCGGATCTGGAATCGCAACAGATCTGGGAGGTTAACGTCAACATCACAGGCCGCCAATTCTGAGTTGGCGTCCATCGATGTGGCCGCTGATTTATGGTCAACGTTAACTGATGTTGACGCCAACTAGCCACCAGAACGGAACTTAAAACTGCAAGAATTCTATGTGCACCACACATATCTATATATATATATATATGATCTACAATGCACACATTAAAATAATACTTATTCACGCAATGTAAACAAGTAAGTACTACACAATAAGTTTATACATCGATGGCATACATTTATACATATATAAGAAATCACCCAAAGATAAAAATCAAGGGCCTTACAAATTCCCTTCTAAGAGATGTAAACCTCTCTTCAGGTAAGGCCTTTGTGAAGATATCTGCTAACTGATTATGTGTATCAATAAAGGAAATATCTATGTTTCCATTAGCTACATGATCACGAATAAAATGATATTTAATGTGAGACCCCGAATTTTTATTCTCTTTATATATATGTATGTACATAAATGGTGTGATGGGTGTTCGGTTGTTGTGTGCTTAGCATGCGTAGTTCATTATGCCTGCTATAAGTTTTATCCTTCTTTTGAGCATGAGCATGTGCGAATATCTATATATATATACATAGGTGTATATGATAATTAATGTAGGAGTGAACAATTAGCTAATTAGAGGTGTATTATGAATACCAAGAATCTCTGACTTAGGATACTTGAATAACACCATGCGTGTGCTACCTAAATATTGAAGAATATCCTATACTACCTATTTCATGGAATTTTGTATGGAGTGTATGAAGTACATATGTGTATGTACGTGTGTATGTTATCTTATGCGTGTGACAATTGTATACCTAATTCTACATGCATAACACCTTGGTGTACTTGTGTATGCATGTGTATGATTAGTTGTAAACATTGTTCATTTGCATGGTTTAGTTAATGTGTACATTGTACTTCGTACATTGCATATACATAAAGAGTTCAAGCATGGTAGGTGTAACTAGTAGTTTATATTGAGATTCTATACTCCTCATGAATACATGCATGTATTTTTATGATATTTAGGTGAGAATAGTCAATTGGCTAAACTATGCATATAGTACTTAAGCAATGTTAGGTAGAGTTGTGTAAGTTGATCTAATTACCGGTGCGCATGTTGTATCCATCTATTCCAAGCATAATGTACATAAGTATGCTACACCCGTGTGTATACTATATATATGTCAAATCAAGTGGTGTGTGCAAGGACTATCTTATCGAATAGACTATTCCTCGCTAGCATAATTCATATCACCTCCTAATGATTTATGAAGCCCTCATAATTCTCGTCATTTACTTGCTGTGTGTTGAGTCACACTTATGTAAAACATCATGTACGCATAGGTAGATATCTACGTACATCTTATCTTAGTGTATTTATGTATGCTTGTGTATGCCTAGGTATAAATGATATTGATTGCCTACTATAGTAATATACATGTTACACCTTATACATTGTATGTATATATATAGTGTAAGCATAGTTTCTGCATGTTTTTAAGTTCTGGCCGAAGGGCCAATTAGCGTCAATATGTTTATATTAAATATAAATAAGGTATGTATTGCATGGTGATGGTATGGATATAATATTATATACATGTTGCATGTATATATATGCATGGTTTTCTGCAAAATTTAGAGTTCTGGCCGAAGGCCATCTTGGCGTCAACCCCAGGCCGTTTATCTGGTGTCAGCGTCCAAACATGGACGCCAATACTCATCCCGGCATCCAGCGATATGGACGCCAATTTCTCTGACCTGCATGCGCAGCAGAGCTGCAAACTTCTGAAACAAGGTATGGCCACCCATTGGGGGATGTTCCCCAACGGCTCTGAGGGTGTCCTATCACCCTAGTGAGTGGGAGAGAGACTCTCCTAAAGTCTGAACCAGAAATGGCCTTTCCCCACTTCTCACTTCACCTTGCAAGAGGAGAAAAGAGAAAGGAAAAACCCTAGGAGGGAAAAACTGTGAGAAAAACCCCACCTTAGCACCCAAGAATCCGACCCCCTGAAGGTTGATCCGGCCATCTTCCACGACAAGAAGGAAGCTGGATCTAAGGAGGAGGCTTCCCCAACATCCCCTTGGCGTGGAGATCATCCAGGAGCCCGGAGGAGAGCTCATTTGGAGGGAGTTCTGCAACTTCTTAGGACTGCCCAAGGAGGTCTTCACCGAGCCCTAGATCCCTTGGAGGAAATTTTGGAAGGCAAGTAACCTATCCATGATGTCCCCTTATGAGTCTAGGTTGGTTTTATGATTTTTGAGCATTTTTCCTTGAGTCCTAGACCCTCCCATTCACCCAAGTTTCAGAGCTCGGGTCTATGTTTCTACACAGACCTGATTCGACGGCAATGTCCCTGGACGCTGTGATGAACTTGGCGTCCATCGACCATGCCGCTGACCCTGAGTCAGCGGCCAGAGACTGCCGCCAAATTCCTCAGGACAGAACAGTGAACTGTTCTGCCCTTCTTATACATTAATTTCGATATGATTTCCGTGATGAGGATATATGGTAAACCTTATACTTTATGTATATTGTTAATTGTGGTGTGTGAATGAATGTGGGGTGTGATGGTGAATGTGGAAATGGTATCCCTTAAACTTGTGAGCATGAATTGTTGATTCTTACAAATTTAGTTTTCATGATTAGAATGTGTATGAAGGCCTTGGTTTTGGTATGATCATGAAGGTTAGTGTGTCAGTATGTGTGTTTGCAAATTTGGTGAATTATCCATGCTTGTGTAATTTGCTAATAAAATCCGGTTCGGTAAAATAAAAGCATGCAAGGATGGTTTGTGGTAATTGATCTATAGATGTATGATTTAGGGAAATGTTGTATTCTCAAATCATGCACATATTAGTAGCCTCTGTCTAAAACAGTAAGTGGCAAATTGCAAGATGTGTTAAACCCCATGTTAACTTAAGTTGTTAATAGCATGCTAATTAGGTGTTTTATTTTCTGTAAATTCTATTTAGCTCAGAAACATCTGAAAATTTGAGTGTATGATCTTGAACCCGAAAACAGCATGTGGTTAAAATTTCAGGTCATTTGGATCAGTAAATAAAAAGTTATGTATTTTCATGTGAAATGTGATAATCTACGTATATTACCAAAATGTGATTAGTTATTGTCTAAAACCAACTTGATTGGTGAATTTACTGTGTCAAACTCCTGAAATCTGTAGTAGCATGATTAGGAGGAAAACAAAGATACATTGGGCATGAGAAAATGAAGGAGATGTGAGTGTTATGTGTAAAATATGTGTTAAAACTCGGTATGAGTAAAGTGTAAAAGTTGTGCCTATGTGACACTGCTACCCTAGAGGCATCGGGAGCCGTATATAGAAAGGTCCCTATAGAAGGCTCCATGTGATATAAGTTTGTCCCAAAGGCATTGGGAAAACCCCGGAGGTGGACAAGTACCACTGGATAGGGTGGAGAGGGCTTCTCTCGGTCTACGCAGTTACCAAGATTCACCGCTGTATTGCCTAGGTGGTGAGTATGTGTATGAGTTGTGTCATGTGTTGTGCTATGAGTTGTGTTGAGAGCTGTGCTAAGGAATGAGCACGAGCTATGAGATATTTGTTAGTGTCCTCTACTGGTGGTTAGGACTATGTGTCATGGCAAATTGTTTAAGTAATGAAAAATGAATAAAGTGTGAAATATGTGAACATGGCACGTGGTAAGTGCCCAAGATGCACGTGGTAAGTGCAATTGATGTGATATGTGATAAGTGAAAGTGGAAGAGAAAATGATGTGGAAATGAGTAAATTGTGTAAGTGTGAACATGTGTACGTGTCAAATGTGTAAAAGTGAACAATGTGAATGGGTGAGTGTCCAATCATGTGAAATTCTAAATGTGAAAATGTGTTATTGAAACCCATGTGGGACAAAATCTGAAACCATGTGAAATCAGAAAATTCATGTTACTATCCTCAGGTTTATGTGTGTAAAAATGTCTAGAATCCATGTTAGGGGTAACTAATGAGTTTGTGTGCAAAATAGCAAGATGGGTTGTTCACATGATATGTTTTAGGCAACGTGGTAGCTCTCATGTGTAGATTTATAGCCATTGAATCATGTGAAATCAGCAACCTAAAGCATGTAGAAATGTCCATGTATTTGTTTAAAAACATGTAAGATCCATGCTAGTTGTGTTTCCTTTCATGTGTGCACAATGTTCATGTTAGTAGCTCTCATGTCTTGGTTCATTAAAGACAAAGTTTCATAAGTAAATTGAATAGAGAGCATGTGATAGGTAAATTTTATTCTTAGAAATCTAAAAGCATGATCCATGTATAAACTGTAAAACTGTCATGATAGGTTGAAACCTCGGAAATGACTAGCATGCCATGTTCTGAAAATTTGTAAATGTGCATGTAAAACCCCTATGACTTATACGTGTATGTTATGGGTAGTGTTGCTTGCTGAGTCCTTGGACTCACTCTTGCTTCGGCGTAGAGGTTGACAGGTATCGTGCACTAGAAGGAAGCGTGGCGAGGATCATCATTTAGAAGACTATTTTGTGGAGCTGTTACCAGTTGTACTTTTCTTTTGCACAAAAAGGATTATTGTATGGACAATATTTGGACATTGTAGTTCTCTTTATCTTGTATTAATGTGGACATTGTCTTTCTATTTCGCTATTTAGATTGTGGAATGTGTGTTGGTGACGGGTTAAGAGTTGAGTTGTTTATTTTATTCCGTTGTACTCTATTGCTATCCAGGTACATATCAACCTATTGACCAGTGTTGGGTACATGTCCCACTGTGACGACGCCCTTTTTACCGATGGGGATTGGTATAATCGTACCGGTATGAAGAGGGTCGTTACATTTAACCTCAATGTGTTTTGTCCTTGAATACTGTACTGGATTCTTGGTGAGATTTATGGCACTGGTGTTGTCACATAATAAGGGGATTGTCTTGATATGTAGCCCATAATCCTCAAGTTGCTATTTGATCCATAGAAGTTGTGTACAACAAGTTCCAGCAGCCATGTACTCAGCTTCAGTTGTAGGCAGTGCTACAAAATTTTGCTTCTTTGAGGACCATGATATCAGACATCCTGCAAGAAATTGACAACAGCCACTGGTGCTTTTTCTATCAATTTTGCATCCAGCGTAGTCAGCATCAGAGTATCCTACCAAATTAATTTGACATGATCTTGGATACCATAAACCTAAGTCATGAGTCTTGGATAAATATCTAAAAATTCTTTTAACACTAATTAAGTGAGACTCTTTAGGATCTGCTTGGTATCTTGCACACATGCATACACTAAATAAAATATTAGGTCTGCTTGTCGTTAAGTAAAGTAATGAACCTATCATACCTCTGTAGATCTTTTGATCTACTTTCTTACCATCCTTGTTGATGTGCTCATAGGTGTTGACAGTGGCTTGGCATTATCGAACCCAAACTTCTTTAAGAGTTCTTTGGTGTACTTAGTTTGACAGATGTGGATGCCTTCCTTTCCTTGTTTGATTTGCAGTCCAAGGAAGTAGTTAAGCTCCCCCATCATGCTCATTTCGAATTCTCCCTACATGAGCTTCTCAAAATACTTGCAAAGAGATTCGTCAGAAGAACCAAATATTATATCATTAACATATATTTGAACAAGCAAAATATGTTTGACCTTAGATTTGACAAATAATGTACTATCTACTTGACCTCTAGTGAAACCATGGTCTAGTAGAAATGCGCTAAGCCTTTCATACCCGGCCCTAGGAGCTTGTTTTAAACCATATAAAGCTTTGTACAACTTAAAAACATGATTGGGAAAATCAATATCATCAAAACCTGGAGGTTGTTTTACATAAACTTCCTCCTTAATAAAACTGTTTAGAAAAGCAGACTTCACATCCATTTGAAATAATTTTAAATCTATTGCAGATGCATATGCAAGTAAAATCCTAATAGTCTCAAGTCTAGCTACAGGTGCATAGGTTTCATCGAAATCTATGTCTTCCTCTTGGGAATAGCCTTGAGCTACCAATCTGGCCTTGTTTCTTAAGATCACACCAGCTTCATCCAATTTATTTCTGAAGACCCATTTGGTGCCAATCACTAGATGATCTAATGGTCTAGGAACAAGTGACCATACATGGTTTCTCTTGAACTGATTCAGTTCATCTTGCATGGCTAAAATCCAAGATTCATCAGTGAGAGCTTCATTGACTGTCCTAGGCTCTATTTGAGGACAAAGGCTAGATAATCACATGGAATTATATTACCTCTCGTTCTTACCCCTACAGATGGATCACCGATAATTTTCAGGTGGGTGATCTTTCTTGTATCTCCACTCTTTTGGAAGATTTTGATGAGAGATATCTCTTTGTTGCAAGTCTTCTAGAGGTGGATCTTCCTTGTCCTCAATCGAAGTATTCTTTAGTTTCTTGGATAATTCATCTGCATCATCATTGTCACTATCTTCTTCCTTTCTCAAGGAAGGGTTAGTTTCATCAAAAATAATGTGTACTGACTGCTCAATTAATAAAGTGCGCTTATTAAACACTCTATATCCTTTAGGTTTAGAAGCATACCCCATGAAGAAGCCTTCATCTGATTTGGCATCTAACTTACCAATGTCTCTTTTGCCGTTGTTGTGGATGAAGCATGGACATCCGAATGTCTTGAAGTGACTGATCTTCAGCTTCTTTCCCTTGTACAATTCATAGGTTGTCTTCTTTAGAATTGGCCTGATCATCACTCTATTTATGACATAGCTTGCTATGTTGACTGCTTCAGCCCAAAAGTATCTTGGCATATCATATTCTGATAACATTGTTCTTGCCATGTCTAATAAAGTTCTATTCTTCCTCTCAGCAACTCCATTCTGCTGTGGTGTCCTTGGTGCTGAGAAATTATGTTCAATTCCTTGTTCATCACAGAACTTTGCAAATCTTTCATTCTGGAATTCTCCTCCATGATCTGACCGGATTCCAACAATGCAGTGCTTCTTATCTTTCTGAACCTTTTTGCTGAAGCTTACAAAACTATCAAATGTATCATCCTTGTGTTCCAGAAAGGATACACATGTGAATCTTGAATAGTCATCTACAATAACGAATCCAAAACTCTTTCCTCTAAGACTTGTGGTCCTCATTGGCCCAAATAAGTCCATGTGAAGGAGTTCTAAGGGTTTAGAGGTGGTTACCATAGTCTTCGACTTGAAGGAACTCTTGGTATGCTTTCCTTTCGCACATGGTCTGCAGACACCATTTATTTTTGTGCTTACTTTTGGTAGACCTTCCACCAGGCTTCTCTTGATCAGCTTTCTCATGCCATCCAAACTGCAGTGCCCCAATCTTCTGTGCCACAGCTCGGTTGACTGCTCTTTGCTTGTTGCTAAGTAGATATCTTGATCTTTCAGTTCTTCAAGATAAAGCACATATTGGTTCTTTTCTCTGTTGGCTTCAAAGATGACTTCTCCATCCTTCATGATACTACACTTGGATTCTTGAAATCTGATTTGATGTCCCTTGTCGCATAGCTGGCTGATGCTGATGAGGTTGTGCTTCAGTCCTCTAACACATAGGACATCTTCAATAATTGTTCTGCCTTTGCTGCTCACTGATCCGCTGCCTATCACAGTCCCTTTTCCATTATCTCCATTTGTGACTGTGCCTTCTTCAACTTCTAAATGTGTAAACAGCCTTCTGTTTCCTGACATATGCCTTGACCATCCACCATCCAAGTACCACTTGGATGCCCGAGGGTTTTTCTGAAATGAAAACATCAAGCTTTAGGTACCCAAGTTCTTTTGGGTCCTGGTTGGTTAGTGTCATCAATTTTCCTTTTTATTATCCATCTTTTATATTTAGTTGGACATAATATCTTGGTGTGTCCTAGCTTGTTGCAGTGACTGCAACATGTGTTCTAGTTACCTTTTCATATGGAACATATTTAGGTTTGATTTATATGATGTATCTTGTTCAGGTACGAATTTTGGAATTGGATATGTTTAAGGGTATACTGTTGTGTCTTCATTATTTAGGGGTGTATAGCTTAGTCCATGTTTCTTCTTTCCTGACCGTCTAGCGCCTTTTAGTATCAATCTAGTTTTACCATTAGTGAACTTTTCTAATATACTTGATAGTCTTTCATTTTCTTCCGTTAGTATTTTAATTTTATTTTTTAATTCGTCTGGACTTTCTTATTTTTCTAATTCTGTTATCTATTTATTTTTATCTTTCAGATCTTCGCATAACAAATTGTTCTTCTTTAAGTTAATGATCTGTTTCTCCATTCCTCATTTTCTGACTTTAAATCTGAGTTAGTGTTTTCTAAGCAACCAACATTTTTCTTACTAGCTTTTAGTAATTTAGATACTTATTTATATTTACTATATAATTCATTAAAAGTTTCTTCTAAATCGTCAGAATCTAAATCATTACATGAATCAAAAGAGGAGTCAGAAGTTACCTTTTCTTCTGTGTTGGCCATGAAAGCCAAGCTAGCTTCTTCTTCTTCCTCGCTACTCGAGCTTGACTCGTTATCCGAGTCGTTGTTGTTGCTCCAAGCTGCTGCAATTGCTTTCTTCTTGTATCTCCTGAACTTCTTGGAACTGTCATTCTTTTTGAATTCAGGTTTCTTGAGCTTCGGACATTCTGCTTTGATATGTCCGGGCTTCTTACATTCATAGTATATGGGCTCACCTTTCTTCGAGTCCTTTCCTTCTATCTTCTTAGACTCCTTATTTTTCTTGAAATATCTTCTGCCGGACTGATATCTTTTCTTTTTGGCTAAAATTCATTGAAGCCTCCTAGATAGCATAGCTGCTTCGTCTTCACTGTCTTCACTGTTGTCTTCATCTTTAGATTTTTCCTCAGAGCTGCCTTCTGCTGCTTTGAGAGCATTTGTGTGCTTCTTCCTACTAGATGATTCTCCTAATCTCTCCATGTTTATTTCATGGGCCATGAGGGACCTAATGATCTTTTCCAATGACATCCTTTTCAAGTCATTGGCTTCTTCTATAGTTGTTACCTTAGGAGTCCAAGAAGATGGTAGAGATCTATAGTTGTTACAATGTCTCTCATCTCATAGTTTTTTCCTAATCATGCTAACCTGTTGGTTATGTCTGTGAATCTGCTGAACATCTGTGAAATGGTTTCTCATGACTGCATCTGAAATCTCTCGTACTGTGTCACCAGAATGTCTATTCTGGTTTCTTTTACTTTGTCAGTACCTTCGTATGTGATTCTTAGTTTTTCCCACATCTCCATTGCTGATTTGCAGGCTGAAACTTGGTTAAATTCTTTCTTGCTAAGTGCACAGCATAATATGCTCTTAGCTTTGTAGTTGAGAGAAATCTTCTTTCTATCATCTTCTGTCCATTTGTCCTTCTCGTTGGTGACTAGAAGGTCTCTTTTTTCTACAATTGACCAGATTTGAAAGTCGAAACCTTGTAGGAAGTATTCCATTCTTGTTTTCCAGTAGGTGTAATCTTCTCCATCGAACAATGGTGGCCTGTTGACTGACTGACCTTCGGAGTGACCTTGGGCTGCCATTTGATCTTTACTCTTCAGATCGTTGGATCTTCTTCTTTGTCGAAGAGACCGCTCTGATACCACTTGTAGCCCAGCTAGCTAGCCCAGAGGGGGGGTGAATGGGATATTAAAAATATTTAATACTTAAAACCTGTTCACACAAAGGTCATAAAAACACACTTCGCAGATTGTTAGTGTTAGTAAAAAAAAAATCAATCACACAAAGGCATTCACATGACACAGAGCATTATCCTGGTTCAGATCTCCTCTCCTTAGGAGTCCTACGTCCAGTCCCTGAGCAATATCTCAGGATTTCACTAACAAGGGTACAGTCCCCCTTAAGGACACTACAGCACCCAGCACCTCAGCTGGTCTTCCTTCACACGAAGGGAATAACACCGTGGAACCCACCAGGTCTTCCTTCTACACAAAGGGAATCTCACATACTGGATCCCACCAGGTCTTCCTTCTATACGAAGGGAACAAGCACTCAAGAAAGTGTTCAGAGATGAAGCCCCTAGATCAATCTTATAGAACACAACTTGATTTGAAGCTAAGAGCTGAGAAGGAAAAGATCTACAACAAAGAACTCTTCTCAGAACTAAAAGGCTCTCTCACAGATCTACACTTAGCACAGAGAGCAAGAGCTAGAACAGATGGGAATTTTTGCTTGGCTCTGGGAAAGCTTGCAGAAGGTTGTAAGCATCGTATCACAGTTGCTCTCCTTGTTGCTCATTAACTTCAATATCTTTCAGGAGCTTCATTCTTCTATATATATCACTTTTTCGAAATTTGAACGTTGGAGTGTCTGTTGTCTCTAAGTTCTGGTTTACGTTAGACTGCATGGTACTGTAGAAGTTCAACGGTCTTTTGGCTTTCCATGCACGCAAAGAGAGAAGATCTCCTGTAGTATACTTTGGATTCTATTTTGTCCAACGTTATATGACGAATGTTGTCAGAGACCTGCACACATTAAATGCTAAACAATAGACAGCTAGACTGTCTCTTGTTGTCAGTCAACGTTGGATTGATTTTATACAAAAGTAGAAGTTCCATTCTATTCTTCTGAAAAGATGTTTACAGAATAAGCAAGAGAATAGAAGATATCATCTGCATGCATGCAGTGATACGTACTATCGTAATAAATACATGGCTGTCAAAAGGATATACGTGAAAACTTTGACTTTTCAACGTATTCAAACATTAGCTTGAAAAGCAAATCGTTATTTTCCACGAAATCGTTATATGCATGACTTATGAAATCGTTGTGCAAATGAGTAAATCGTTGTGCAATCATAAGTAAACAGATGCATACACAAATCGCTATATATATTAATAATCTAATTGTTGTAAGCGAATCGTTGTGAAATGTATCGAATCCTTACAGTGACCAAGTCGTTATGTAACTTGATGAGCCGTTATAGTGACAGAGTCGTTATGTAACTTATCGAATCATTATGAGAGCAAGTCGTTATGATCACTTAAGAAATCGTTCTGGAACAAATCGTTATGATCACTTAAGGAATCGTTGCGAGAGCAAGTCGTTGTGATCACTTAAGAAATCGATGTGCGACCAAATCATTGTTCTCGCTTAAGAAATCGATGTGAGACCAAATCGTTGTTCTCTCTTAAGAAATCGATGTGAGACCAAATCGTTGTTCTCACTTAAGAAATCGATGTGTGACCAAATCATTATTCTCACTTAAGAAATCGATGTGAGACCAAATCATTGTTCTCACTTAAGAAATCGATGTGAGACAAAATCGTTGTTCTCACTTTAGAAATTGATATGAAAACAAATCATTATGATCACTTAACAAATCGTTGTGGGAGCAAATCATTGCGATCACTTAACGAATCGTTGTGAGAGCAAATCGTTGCGATCTCTTAACGAATCGTTGTGAGAGCAAATCGTTGCAATCACTTAACGATATAACACATAGTGAATCCTTGTAAGTATGAAATCATTATGGAACTAAGGAAATCGTTATAGCTCTATAGAAATCGTTATGACCTATAGTAGAAATCGATGTGTAGTTAGACAAATATTGATGCTTTGAACTCACATTGTTGTGGTGTGATGAATACTTACTTGATTGGCTATTTTTCCCTTGGTTTATTTCCTGTGCTTAGACTTCATAGAAAATATGTTAGTAACCTCCATCATAGTTTTGTTAGTCACCAAAATAGATGTGTAATTTATTTAAATTTCATGGGGATAACTTGATCATCATTTGGACCAAGACCTCAGTTTCTGAGAGCGAGGCTATCATTGGAGAGGGTCCAGAAGCTCCTCAAATCCAAGAATCAGAGGTAGAAGCAAAGGTCCAAGTAAGGTTTGAGGCTCTTGTGGTGTCAGCTCAGGAAGAGGCAGAAGAGGAAATTTTAGTTGGTCAAGCTCAACAAGAGGATGTTCAGGTTCCAATAATTCCAGATGTCCAAGGTCATCAGGAAGAAGTTCGAATAGAGTTTCCAGTGGTTCAATAAGAGAAAGAAGATATCCAAATTGAAGTTCTAGTGGGCAGTCCTCGAAGAATTGAAGAAATACCTCCTGAGGATATTGAGCCTGTTGGGAAATCTGAGGTTGATGCCCCCACCTCTATTGTGGCATCGGTACTTAGAAGTGTGCTGGACTCTAACACCAGCACTCAGGGGGAGCAAGAAGTTGTTCAAATTGAAGAAGCTCTCATTCAGGGGGAGCAAGAGTTATTGGAATCAAATATCCAGATGGAAGATGCTCCTGTTGAGGGGGAGCATGCAATAGAAAAAGAAGCAGAAGCTCAATGGGAACACACATCTGGTGCCCCTGATGATCAGTTCAGAGAAGGTGTTGTGGAGAGCACCTCTGATGAAGAGAATGAAGAATTTGTGGAGCTCGCTGCTAGGGCTAGTGTCAAAGGCAAGGATGTAGCCCCTGACATTCCTTTACTGACCAGAAGGTCGCATCATAGCTCCAAGAAGAAGAAGCTGAAAGTCAACATGAAGCCAGTGATAGAAAGACTAGACGCTCAAAGGGAAATCTTATGCTCACTTCAAAATGAGGTTTCTTCTATTTTTGTGAGCCAAAGCACTGGAGCTAAGCAAGTTGGAGCATTGAAAGGAGCGCTCCAATGTTTGAAGGGTGAGTTGGGAGCATTAAGCTCTTAGTTCACAATTTATGTGTGTTTGTGAGGGTGCATTTACCCATTCCTGCCCCTCCTGCTCCCACTCCAGCTGGTAGTTCAGGGCCATCAGGACCATCTATTGAAGATGTTAGGCCATCAGGGCCTGTTGATGTTGAGTAGTCAGGGCCACCAGGGCCAATTTTGGATGGGTCTGGGCCATCAGGGCCAGTTGATGCTGAGCAGTCTGCACCATCAGGGCTGGTGGAATCAGTAGCTGAGCCTGCAAGAGTTGTAGATCAGGCTGTAGCCCCAGAGCCCCATTCTTCCCCTCTTCAAACTCCTGCCTCTCCTTCTCCACCATCCTCCTCCACTGCTCCTCCAGCTCCTGCCACCTTCAAACAGCCCCTTCCAAAACACATATCATCACCCACTCCATTTCCTACCGCCTTTTCCTCATCTCCTGCTTCCTCCACATCCAATCCTCCTCCTATTGTTGAGGTTCCTCCAGCATCATCTTCAGTTGGAGCCTCTTCTCCTGGTCCTTCATCTTCTGGACCATCCATACCACCTCCATCCATTTCTCATTCATCCCTTCATCCTCCTACTCCTCCCTCCTTTATCACCATCATTCCTGAGGGTGCCCAACTTGAACATCATATGATCCAGGACATTAAAGATGAGTTTGAAGTAGCAATGCTTCGCTTAGTCCTATCAGTTGGGACTCACCTCCATAGGACAGGCTCTTCCAGTCCTGCTCCTAAGAAAAGGAAAATTTCTTCCAACCGTGCCATCTCTTCAGAACCTCATTTTCCACCTCTTTGGTTTTCTCTCTCAGTTGAAAATCGAAGAAGGTCCTTTTATTATGAATATCTCTAGAAATGCACATCGCCACTATTTTTGGACTTCCTTACCTCAACCTCACCGACCATCTAAACGTCATTCTTCTTTTTCCTCTTTATCCAAGGCTGAACAGTCAAAAACAATTTCCTTGACTGAAGCCAAAACTGAAGAACAGTGGGCTCGAGGTCACAAGTCCCTCTACAACCAATTCCTTCGTGCTAAGGCAGCCAGATTCCCACCCAGGGATCATCCCTTGACCCTCTCTGAGTGGTTCCAGATCCATCACAAGGATACCTGGGGGGCATTCATTCAAAAGGAGATCAAGCTTATCCATCATTTCCAGATGTTCACTGACTACTGCTATCTTAATAATCTACCTGAAGTTTAGCTTGGCCAATTCTGGCAAGCTATTTCTGCTCTTGGTTCAAGTAATGCTCATACCTCATCCCTCCAGGAAGATTTCGCCACTTTAGAAATTCCAGATGTTGTGTTTCTACCTCCACTCCACTCCCTCATCATGGAATCTGCTGTCGGCACTATGATTTTTAAAAGGTTTAAATTTTAGTGCAGAAAGGCAGTTCCCTCTCCTTTCATAGATTTGTCTTTAGAGAATATCATCAGGGCCACATCAAATCTGATGTTCTTGCCCCTCTCTTGTCTGAATGTGAGCGCTTATCTCCATCAGAATGGGAATAGCTTTACCCCCTCACTGCTCAGCAGCTCACTGCTCTAAATGTCTCTCAGGCTAGATCAGGTCAACCTCCTCTGTCTGTTGCAGAACTCTTAGACCTGAACTCTATTCATCTTGTTCGAGACCCCTATGAAACGTGGGTTGAGAGATACAAGGTGTATATGGCTATGAAACAGGAACTGAAGCAGCACTAGATATTCTACCCCATAACCATAGATAAGTTCCTTCAGCATGCCAGTTTTGGTACCTCTACCTTTTAAAAATCTTCTCTTGGCAGCAATGAATATGGCACTTTCATAGAAGCTCAGAGGCAGTTGCACATCCAGAGGATGGCTTCTGTTATGGGACCTTCCTACTCCATTATTTATGGTGCATTTCAAAGTTATTTTGAAGAGCAGGAGCGCAAGGCTTGGCCAATCATTACTCGCCATGCCTCTCTTTTGTCCCCTGCCTTCTACATTTCTGTACCTCCTCAGTGATTTAATGAAAAACTGTCTTTTCCTGGCTCCCATTTATCTTTCTTATGTTCTCTCTTTGTATCATTTTGCTTAATGACAGGAGGGGGGAGAAAATAAAACATTCTAAAATACATATCAACATATCTTCTTTCTTATCTTAGAAAAATTACTCAGGTTTATTTCAGTAAAATTATATGTTATGTTTTGTTATGATTTTGTCATCACCAAAAAGGGGGAGATTGATGATCAGTCCATCCCTATATATTTTCATTTATGCCTATTTTGGTGATTAATAAACCATATTGTCTAACAAGTTTCCTTGAAGCTAAGTCACAGAAAATAAATCGGGCAAAATCAAGCAAAAATCTGTAAGTATTCTTATACTATATCATTTAGAGTTCACAGCATGTAATTCTTCTAAGTACACATCGATTTCCTAAGTGATATAACGATTTGGTTCTCACAACGGTTTGTTAAGTGAGAAACAACGATTTAGTTCTCACAACGATTTATTAAGTGAGAAACAACGATTTGGTTCTCACAACGATTTGTTAAGTGAGAAACAACGATTTGGTCTCACAACGATTTGATATGTTACATAATGACTTGGTCACCGTAACGATTCGATAAGTTACATAACGACTTGGTCGCCGTAACGATTCGTTAAGTTACATAACAACTTGGTTGTCATAACGATTCGATATGTTACATAACGACTTGGTCTCCGTAACGATTCGATAAAGCAAACAACGATTTGGTCACTGTATCGATTTGATAAGTAGAACAACGATTTATGTTCACAACGACTTGTTTATAACGATTTGCTTATAACGATTTACTTATAACGATTTGCTCACAACGATTTGTGTTCACAATGACTTGCTTATAACGATTTACTTATAACGATTTACTCACAACGACTTGTGTTCACAATGACTTGCTTATAACGATTTGCTTATAACGATTTGCTTACAACGATTTGTGTTCACATCGATTTGCTTATGGGTGAATAACAATTTGCTCAAACAACGATTTGCTTATGTTTGAACAACGATTTGTTCAAACAACGATTTGTTTATGTTTGAATAACTATTTGTTTGTATCTGCATAACGATTTGCTTCTACTATACGAATGATTCGCTTGCTCTTGCAACGATTTCATTAGTAGAACAATGTCTCATGGACACATCGATTTCTCTATCATAAATTTAATGAATATATCTATTATTTTCATATATTTTCAAATATTGTGAAAGTCAAAGTCTTCCCCCACACATCTCTAATATCCTTGCATTTATTATGAATTTTCACATCATCTGCTCGTTGTCTTCTATTCTTATGTTTCTATAAGAAACACTTTTCAAAAAGTAGAATGATATTTCTATTTTGGTGAATAGTCTTACTGCATGAATTCTAACGTTGACTGACAGCAAGAGGCAGCATAGCTGTCTATGCTTTGGCATTTAATGTGTGCAGGTCTCTGCCAGTACCATGTCATACAACGTTGGACAAAATAGAAGCTGAAGGATATCAAGATGGATCTTCTCCTTGCGTCCATGGGTCGTAAAGCATTAAATGACTGCAAGCACACCTGTCGTACTCGACGAACCATGCAGTCTAACAATGTAGCAACCTGGATTTTTGTAATAATTAAAAATTGAATTATTTGAAAAAAAAATCAATAAAAGAAAATTAAATAATGGAAGATTCACACAAAAAGGAATTAAACGAAACCCATTAAATGAAAACAAGTAATGGGCTTTATTAAATGGACCCATTAGAAATTTGTGGGTCAAAATAAGAAATTATAAAAGTGAGAATAATAGGAAAATACCCTAAATTCGTAACTAGAATATTACTTAAATAGAAAAGGGTTATTTAATACATTAAATAGCTAGCTTAAGTCATAATAGGATTCCTAAACCTACCCTATATGGTTTAGCACAAATTTAGATCTCATCCAAGTCTAAATAGGGATTGGAAAGCAAGGAAGGAAGGTTGGAGTTAGGAAATCTCGGAATTTAGAGGAATTAGAGTAGAAATAGGAATAGGAATTCATGCATGCATAAATACACCTCATAAACCCTCTTGGCCGACCCTAGCTCGTTGCCAAAGGTTTCCGGACGTGGGGAAGAGGTCAAGGAGGAGAGGATCTCGTGGGAAGAAGGTGTTCTTGAAGCTTCTTCCTCGTTTTTGGGAGTTTCAACCTAGAAGACAAATAAATCTAAAGGTAGGCATTCTCACAAGCATAAACCATGAAACTTTTTCTGTAGGTTCTTCCTACCTCTTGAACGAAACCCCCAAGTTTCATATTTTTCCATCTATCCTATCTTTTGTTCTTAATTTTTGAAGAACTGCAAACATGATAACCCCGAGGTGTCATATTTAATTCAAATCTCTATGAATACTTGACCCCATACTACGAAAGTTTTACTGTAGATACTTCAGGTTGTTAGGGATCATTTGCCCCTAAAAAGCCTAAATTTCATTGAGCATGTTGCTCGAATTAAATCAGTCTTGCTCTCTATGTCATGTTCTGTGTTACTCGTTGTTGCTCATGCTCAAACCATGTCCAAACCATGTTCTCTCTCGAATCCCTATTTATTGGAAGTACCCTTACATGTCTAGTTTAATTTGCAATTGGTTTCATGATTTTTCGTTCACTATACAATTAGTTATGATTTTTCAAAGCACCCTGTATCATTCGATTTCAAGTTGGCCCGCAATCCAAAGCCTAGTCTGAATCCTGTCAGAGCCAGGTGCAGACAACCAGATTGCAACAGGCCGATATGTCGCCTTCTGAGTCTGATTGCGACCATCCACTTGTCGCTTTCTCAAGCCATCGCGACGCCTTCTTTGTCGCTTTCTGAATGCGACAGTACCTACGTCGCGTTCTGGCCGCCTGAACAGACAGCCATGTCGCAACCCGTACAGGACCCTGTCGCGTTCTGCCTGGCCCATGTCGCAATGCTCATTGACCTATGTCGCCTTCTCAGTTTTTTGATAAAAACCCATGAAAAATATTTTTGTCGCTTTCTAAATAATCCTTACGCCTTCTTACCGTTATACCCCCAGTAAAAAACCTACTTAAAAAGGATGCTATATTGAATGATTTAAAATACATGTTCACGACTTATTTCTATCTATGATTTCTCTTGCACGTCACACACTTGAACCATCCATTTATGGCTGAAATCTTGCAGAAAATATCTCATAATATATCTGGTAATTTATTGCAATAAAGCATATTAATTGCCCTATTTTAAAGGACTTGTATTTGTTTCTTGCGTTGTTTATATACCGATATCGACGCTCCACTGTTCTAGAATTCCTCTAGAACGTCGAGCACATGTTTTATATACACACTTTACTTGGCTTGTGGTGAACTCTCCGTCGGATATTCCTTTCGCCGGACTAGTGAACTCTTGCACAAGGCCTCCGTAAGTCTCCTCTGATCATGGATTCCCACATGGTCGACGAGCCGGTTGTACCCTAATACCTATGATACCCTTTAGGGATCTATATGATCCAAACGGCTATTAGAGATTCACTCTCGTCTTAAATCACGCCGGACCTCTGACCTGTGCATAACAAGGCCAGTGGTAGGGTCGTGAGTTCCACCTGACTGCCAACACCAAGTGCGCGTGTTGTGCAACTGTTACTATCGCCTGATTACGCGACGTATTACGTGCAATGTCCATTAGCTCTCATCTATACTCTACTCGCTCACCTACTCACGTTCACTCCACTATCTCATCTATTCATCTAGTGTTCTTATCTATTTCATGGTACTCTATATTGGCCATTAACTGATTGTCTAAAGATAAACAATATAACCAATGCTTGGCAATATATAAAGGGCCCGATCTGGTCCTGGGATGTGCGCCCGAAAGTGCTAGTGCCCATGGGAGTTAAATGATCAGAGTGTTTGGCATTACACTCAAGTGCTATCTATCTCAACTATCTGTATGACAATCAGAACACAAAAACGTGCTATACTCTCTCGATGTCTAGACTGACAAACAAGTGCTATACTCGTCGTACTATTACTATACTTGTGCTAGTTGTGCTATGGCCATCCTGCTATTCGTGCTATATTCGCTACTTGTGCTATTTTTGGAAACTATACTTGATATCGTGCTATTGTGCTATCTTGTTACCTGTTGTGCTATCTGACTATATTTTGACTCTCTTGTACCTGCTATCTTTAGGCTCTCTGCCATTAAATGCATTAATTATTTAAAGTCTGCTTGAGCCTTTGATTTAAGTCCTACTAGGCGTTATCGCTCACCCTACGTTATTTGATGTTGTGTTCTCAGGTGAGACCGTAGATGACACATACACTCATGAGGAAGGGAATGACCAAGAGTGAAGCCAAGAGTACCCTTGAGTCATTATGTTATCTTAGAGTTGTAGTTAGTTATTTCCTTCTGTTGCAATGTAATTGGGCCCTTTAGAATGGCTCTGATATTAGTGGTTGTAACTAGACATTTGGAAAATTATTAATGAGAAGGATTTGCTTTAGTATTATTTAGTGTGCAATGGTTTGATGTCTAGTATACGCTCTATACCTTTTCTTGCAACTGCCTTCGCGCTCCGATATTTCCGCATTAGGGCGTGACAAACGAGCATCCAACCTAGAGACAACTGTAGCAACCTGAATTTTTACGAAAAATAAAAATTAAATAAAGAATTTAAAACTTAGTTAAATGGATATTTAAATAGAGCATTAAATAAAACCCATTAAATGGAAAAGAGTAATGGGCTTTGCTTAATGGATCTTCTAGAATTTATTGGGTCAAAATATGAATTTACAAAGGGAGAATAGTAGGAAAATACCCTAAATTCGTAACTAAATTATTACCTAAATAGAAAAGGGGTATTTAATGCATTAAATGGGAAGTTAGAGTTGGAATTGGATTCCTAAACCTACCCCATATGGGTTAGCACGAATTTAGATCTCTTCCTAGTCTAAATAGAGATTGGAAGGCAAGGAAGGAAGGTGGGAGTAAGGAAATCTCGGAATTAAAAAGGAATTAGAGTAAAAGTAGGAATAGAAATACATACTTGCATAAATACACCTCTTAAACTCTATTGGGCAACCCTAGCTCGTTGCCAAGAGTTGCTGGACGTGGAGAGGAGGCTAAGGAGGAGAGGATTTCGTGGAGAGAAGAAGAGCTTGAAGCTTCTTCCCTTGTTCTTCAAGTTCTAGCCCTAGAAGACAATTCGAGTCAAAGGTAGGCATTCCCACAAGCATAAACCATGAAACTTTTTCTGTAGGTTCTATCTACCCTCTTGAACGAAACCCCCAAGTTTCATATTTTTCCATCCATCCTATATTTTGTTCTTAATTTCTAAAGAACTGCAAACATGATAACCCCGAGGTGTCATGTTTAATTCAAATCTCTATGTATACTTGATCCCATGCTACGAAAGTTTTACTGTAGATACTTCACGTTGTTAGGGATCATTTGCCCCTAAAAAGCCTAAATTTCATCGAGCATGTTGCTCGAATTAAATCAGTCTTGCTCTCTATGTCTTGTTCTGTGTTACTCGTTGTTGTTCATGCTCAAACCATGCTCTCTCTCTAATCCCTATTTACTGGAAGTACCCTCGCATGTCTAGTTTCATTTGCCACTGATTTCATGATTTTTCATCGTGTATATAATTAGTTATGAATTTCTGAACAACCCTGTATCAAAGGTTGAAATCCCTGGTCCGCAATCCAATGTCTAGTCTGACTCCTGTCAGAGTCAGGCGCAGACAACCAGAAGGCGACACCTCGACATGTCGCTTTCTGGGGCCTGATTGCGACACCCTCCCTGTTGCGACCAAGAAGGCGACAGGTGAGCCGTCGCTTTCTCAGTTCCCGATTTGCATGCCCTGTCGCGACTTGTGCAAGATGTTGTCGCGTTCTGCCTGGCCCATGTCGCCATCCTTACAGCCCTATGTCGCCTTCACAGGTTTTTGATGAAAAACCCATAAAAAAACAAAATAAAATATTCTTACCGTTATACCCCTAGTAAAAACCCTACTTAAAAATGGTGCTATATTGAATGATTTAAAATACATGTTCACGACTTATTTCTATCTATGATTTCTCTTGCACTTGCACACACTTGAACCATCCATATATGGCTGAAATCTTGAAGGAAATATCTCATAATGTATTTGGTAATTTATTGAAATGAAGTACATTAATTCCCTATTTTGAAAGGACTTGTATTTATTTCTCGCGTTGTTTATGTACCGATATCGACGCTCCACTGTCCTAGAATTCCTCTAGAACGTCGAGCACATGTTTTATATACACACTTTACTTGGCTTGTGGTGAACTCTCCGTCGGATATTCCTTTCGCCGGACTAGTGAACTCTTGCACAAGGCCTCCGTAAGTCTCCTCTGATCATGGATTCCCACATGGTCGACGAGCCGGTTGTACCCTAATACCTATGACACCCTTTAGGGATCTATATGATCCAAACGGCTATTAGAGATTCACTCTCGTCTTAAATCACGCCGGACCTCTGGACCTGTGCATAACAAGGCCAGTGGTAGGGTCGTGAGTTCCACCTGACTGCCAACACTAAGTGCGCGTGTTGTGCAACTGTTACTATCGCCTGATTACTCGATGTATTACGTGCAATGTCCACTAGCTCTCATCTATACTCTACTCGCTCACCTATTCACGTTCACTCTACTAGCTCATCTATTCATCTAGTGTTCTTATCTATTTCTTGGTACTCTATATTGGCCATTGAATGATTGTCTAAAGATAAACAATATAACCAATGCTTGGCAATATATAAAGGGCCCGATCTGGTCCTGGGATGTGCGCCCGAAAGTGCTAGTGCCCATGGGAGTTAAATGATCAGAGTGTTTGGCATTACACTCAAGTGCTATCTATCTCGACTATCTATATGACAATCAAAAACACAAAAACGTGCTACACTCTCTCGATGTCTAGAATGACAAACAAGTGCTATACTCGTCGTGTTATTACTATACTTGTGCTAGTTGTGCTATGGCCATCCTGCTATTCGTGCTATATTCAATACTTGTGCTATTTTTGGAAACTATCCTCGATCTCGTGCTATTGTGCTATCTTGTTACCTGTTGTGCTATCTCTTACTATATTTTGACTCTCTTGTACCTGCTATCTTTAGACACTCTGCCATTAAATGCATTAATTATTTAAAGCCTGCTTGAGCCTGAGATTTAAGTCCTACTGGGCGTTATCGCTCACCCTATGTTATTTGATGTTGTGTTCTCAGGTGAGACCGAGGATGACACCTACACTCACGAGGAAGGGAATGACCAAGAGTGAAGCCAGGAGTGCCCTCGAGTCGTTATGTTATCTTAGAGTCGTAGTTAGTCATTTTCCTTTTATTGAAATGTAATTGGGCCCTATAGACTGACTCTGATATTAGTGGTTGTAACTAGACATTTGAAAAGTTATTAATGAGAAAGATTTGATTTAGTATCATTCAATGTGCAATGGTTTGATGTCTAGTATTTGCTCTATACCTTTTCTTGCAACTGCCTTCGCGCTTCGATATTCTGCATTGGGGCGTGACAACAACATACACTTCAACAGATATATTTTTTCAAAGAGAAGGATATATAGAAGAGTGATGACTCTGTAAAGAACAACTTTGGATCTTTCATCTTACAACCTGCGAGCATCAGAAAGAAGGGCCCTGAGCTTCACTCCCTAGCTTGTTATAGCTCTTGCTCTCCGTTTTTCATTATTTTTTAGCCTTTGGAGAGCTAGTGTGTTCTGAGATATTTTCTCATTGTAGATCTTTCTCTCTCAGTCACTGCCTCAGATCGAGCATTTGTTGTAAGCTTAGTCTAGGGGCATTTTGCCTTTATTCACACTTGTGGTGAAGTTCCTCTTCGGGCTGTGAAGAGAAGACCTATTGTGAACCGGTGGTTTGTATTACCTTCGGTAAGGAAGGAAGACCTGTGCATCAGGGTGTTTGTATTCCTCTTCGGGGTTACAAGAGAAGGCCAACTGTGGCTGGATGTGTAAGGGTCCTTAAGGGAGACAGTACCCTTGGTAGTGAAAGCCTAAGTTGTTGCTTGTGGACTGAACATAGGACTCCTTGGTATAGGAGGGCCGAACCAGGATAAAAATCTCCTGTTGCATGCATGATTGCTTTTGTGCGTTTGTTTGTCTTCATTAATCTAATACTAACTACTCTCCTTAGTGGTTTCTGTTAAGCATTTTTGTTAACAGATTTTAATTGAAAAAGAATTTGTTTTAATCCCATTCACCCCCCCCCCCCAACCCCCATCTGGGCTTGTTAGCTAGGCAACACTACTCTGCTCTGCAAATAGCTCCTTCAAATGGAGCAAGATGGCTTTAACATCCATGTCTTCATGTTGCCTCTGCAACTCATTCCTCGATGAGGCAAGCATGTAGCATTGTGTCATGGTGGAATCCTGCTTCCACTTCTCATACTCCATCTCTCCTTTAGGGGCATCTGATGCCGGCTTAGCAGGGGTCTCACTATCTAGGACATAGGTGATTTACTAAGACCTAAGGACAATCTTCAGGTTTCTGAGCCAATCAGAATAGTTAGGGCCTGTCAAACGATTGGCATCCAATATGCCATGTAATGGATTTCTTGACGACATTTTAGCCTACAAGAGATAAAAGAAATATAATTAGTAGTTGTTCATTTATTATTTAAAAAATAAGATATGGACTTTAATCTAGTTTAAACTCCCACTATTTTTCGACGAACTGCACATCCCTCAAATATGCAGAATGGGAGATACCGATAATCTTCTAGTGGGGTTCAAAATCTCAATGATTCGTACTATGACTTTGTGTATAGCACAACAAGCTATGACACGAACAAAGAGCACTCATCTCATGGGACTTGCAACCCTTTGCAATATCTGATCATAATTTGGCCCCCGCATCTTTAATGGCCTTGTGGATAGCACAACAAGCCATAAAGTGCGGTCTAAACTTTACAATCATTACTTAACGAGGATAGATTAGGATGTAGCCCTTGTGGATAGCACAACAAAACTACACCGTGCCTCTACCTCGTTTACATGCATCCATATGCAATAGTTTAAGACTTATTTCACAATTAAGTAAGCCTTATGGATAGCACAATGAACCCACCCAAATGTAATTTAAGTCATAAAACTATAATGATGGAGGACCACACAATTATATCTAAAATATATGTGTTACGACTTAGAATTTTGATAGAGAAATTTGAAATATTTTATCTTGGTCTTGTCCTAGATGATAGCATATATATATATACATAATATTACAAAATACTATAATCTAGGACATCATAAACGAATTTTCATCCCATACAAAATTAGTGTGGTCATGGATATTGCATAAGCTTGACTGGAGCCATAACAGTCAAACTATCGCTTCAATACCAATATAACACTTATATTGGCAAACCTACAAACACATTAGCATTATTGAACTTGTTCCAACACCAACTTATGTTGTAGTATCGGATCATCCTCGCCATCTTGCGTTCCTCATGAACAAAATTATATTAAATAAAAATTACATGTACATTTTGTATAAGGAGAAGTCTTATGGCGAGTACATCATGAAAGGGAGATAGAAATACATTGGAATGTGAGATAGAGAGGAGGTTCGCAAACCTCAAATTAACCATTAATTTACAAATTTCTCACATTCACATATAAATTAAAATCAATCACATCATCCCATGAGAAGATAGAGTATATATCCATGACCATAAAAAAAATTTATTCATTCCACGCATGAAAGAGCACTTCACATGGCTAAATAAAAGTTTTTGAAAATATATGATTTTGGTTTCAAAAAATCTAGGTCCAATCAAAATTGGATTATTCGATAATTTTGAAAAAATAACATTTAAACATGCTTTAATATCCATTACAAAATTGTAACAACAAATACATGAACATACAATCTAAAATCATTTAATGAAAATTATTCCAATCAAAAAGAATTTCTAAAATGAATAATTTAACAATTAAATTATTTTTTTCCAGAAGATTTGGCTCCCAAGTTTTCTTTTTTAATTTAATTAAAAAACAATTGGGAACCTACTGGCTGGTCAGGCATGCCTGACCCAGCCAGCAGGTCATGGCCTACATTGGGCCACCCGGGTCAGGCCGGATCCGATCTACCAGGGGCTCCCGGCCTAGTCCGCGCGCGGCTCACGATGGGGCCATGTGGCCCTGTCGCGACCGCCCGCAGCTAGGGAAACCCTAGCTGTGGCAGCGCGCACAATGCCTGCCTTCTCTGCGGGTGCAGCCCGAGGAAGGCCCCCGCCGAAGGGAGCCACCGTCGTGCAGACCCAGTCTGGCGACGGTGTGGCGCCCATCTGGCGCTGCCGAATGGGTTCGCCACAGTGGGGACCCCCTCCCCTTTTTTGCGGTGCTCTGCTCTCAACCCCCATAATCTTGCTCGCTGGATCCAATCCAAGAGGAGGAATAAGGAAGCATAGGAGCAGAACAAAGGAAAGAAAAATGGGGTTTTTTTGCGCATAGCTGTGGGCGTTCAGTCTGGTTCGAGCCAGATCCATTAGCAGTCCAAGAAGGAGCCAAGAGATTTTTGCATGGAATAAATCCCAAAAATGATTTCAGACCCCAAAACAGATGTAGATCGCAGTGGAACCTGACTCTGATACCACTGTTAGGATCTATAGCGACCTGAGATCAAGAAAATGTAGCGGAAAATAGATTTAAAACTTGATCTCGATTCGTTTTGGGATTCGTAAACCAGACTATTGGGTAGTCAAAATCACCTTGCGCGGAATCAGATATGCGTTCGTACGATTCCGTGGAGGTGACGCCACAAGTTGTTCAGCCGTCCGGCCTCTAGCGGTGTCCACGCGGTCTTCCTCGCGACAATCCACGCCCGCTCCCTCGAGTTTCACTACACTCGAAGAGAGAGCTTGGATCCGTGCTGATCTCTGCGACATACGTGGCACGAGAGAGAGAGAGAGAGAGAGAGAGAGAGAGAGAGAGAGAGAGAGAGAGAAAGGTGGCCAGGTGAAGCCCTGATATCTGGCCAGGATTTTCCCACCAATCCAGTTAATGACCCAATAAACTAGTAACCTTTACTAACTTGATTAATTAGTTAATATCTCATATTAACTAATTAATAATCTGAATCAGTTTTATCTAGTCGACTCAACTGGGCCTCCGAACACATTGGGTGCCAAGCAACACCATGTGAATTCGGAAGGTATTGGGGTTCTACAACCCTTACAAGGAACCTTTCCGTCATCAGTTGCCTTGTAGATATAATCTCTCATTTGCACAATACTCTCGGAACAACTTAGGATATGGTATACTGTCAAATCTTAACTTGTTGTCCCACTAGAATCTGATGCTATAGATTAATATCAAAAACTCTCTTTTTGATATTTTGTCTGCCCTGACCAGGGACTTCATTACATCGTTCCATTGAGTATTCTCCCTCTGTGTACCGAGGGCAAACGGTCCCTTGTTGACCACTCAATCCCCTTTGAAGGTCTTCCGTTGTGTCCGAACTTTGACTGTTTAGAATCTTTTGGATAGAGATTCATAGGCCAAGCTCAAAACATAGAAGTCCACCAACAAAGTGTCTTTGGTGTCTCAGGTCTAAAGACCATCTACATAACTGTAACAATCGAATCTTTCTAATTGACAGTTAGGTACAATACCACCAGTGATTCTATTAGATCAGTTCAATGAACTCTTTCTCTAAAGAGCACCTATTGTTTCTCCTTAGTGTCTCCACACACATGACTATGAGATCAATCATCCTCATCATATGAGCGGGAGTAAACAATACTATTCTAACTGGATATTTGATGTCCTTCTCAGGTATCCACCGAATAGGAACATTTAGAATATGTGTTTATTGAGTGAGTAGTCTCGTTAATATGATCACACATCATAATCTACTCACTATTACACATGTTTATGGACTTTATTATAATATCAACATAGTAAAACAATAAATAAAAGTCATTTTATTAATAACTGAACAAGATGATACAATATCAGATTGATTTATTGTCCACCTAAAACTAACAGAGAAAGTGTGGTGGCCAAATCTGGTCACCTAGGCCCATGATGGCTCGTTACGGCCCATTCACGTCCCGTCAACCAACGTGGCACCGTCATCGAAGGGCACACCCTCTCCAGGATGGCTCGAAGACCTCCATTGTGTGACTCCCGTGATCGGAAGCTGTCAGGTTCCGCTGCGGCATACCTCCGAGCAGATCACCCGCCTTCCCTTACCGAACAACTATGAACGGCTTCCGAACAAGAACAGTGACTCCGCTCCATGAAACTACCCTCGATGTTACCGAACAGCATGTTCGAGCCCCCACGTGGGTCACCTGCTCGGAAAGCATTCCCAAAGGGTTCCGAGCAGGTTCTCTGACTCGCAGAACGGTTGTAACCGCCCCAGGCCACGTTCTCCACCATCAAGGGGCGTGAACTGCCTGGCAGCCTAACGGACACCAGAGTCATAACTCCTCCCGTTATGCGCGTGCGTCAAGGCGCCTCTTCAGGCACGATCCGCCGAACGTTACGCACGTTGGCCTCGACACCGACGCCTATAAAGGCACAGGTACAGTACCATGCAACGGTACGTTCTCTTCCTCACGCGAACACATTCTCGCATTCCGAAACCCCCTGCCTCACAAGCTCTCCACTAACTTAGGCATCGGAGGGTTTCCCCGGTCTTCACCGGGCCTCCTGATCCTATTCTGGTTTTGCAGGTCTTCGTCCTCACCAGCAATCGTCTTCCCTCTCTCATTCCAGTGGAGGCCCGTTTGGCTCAGGTCCAAACAGGATCACACCACCACATTTGGCGCCGTCTGTGGGAATCGACGCTGCCATGGCTCTAGGACGATCTTCATACCAGAACATAGGCAGCAGGGCGACGAGGTCTCGCCAGTCACGAGGGGACTCCCCGTCCGATCCCCTCCTGGTGATGACGCCGTCGCCACTGCCGGCGCAAACCACGACGTCCCGGCACCGCCGGCTGTTGCGCCTGCAACTGCCCTCGAAGTAGCGGAGCTTCGAGGACAAATGCAGCAGTTGACGGGCGTCTGCCTCGCCCTACAGGCCCAGTTGGCAGGGGCAGCGACCCCAGCGTTTCCCTGCCGCTGTGAGCGACAGGCGGAAATCGTCACATCGACGCTCCCGCGTCCCCCCAGCGCCGCAGGAGCAGCAGGCGGACTCACCACGCCGGTCCCTCCGGGCTCCATCGGAAGAGCAGGCACCAGAGCGCCGCGGGCGCTCGCCCCGGCGTGCTATCGTCTCACCCCGTCCCCACGATCGATGTGGGAGGCAACTCCCACGCCTCTGGACGTGGGGGCCCCGCCAACTCCGAGCAGGAGCTCGCCAGGCGTCTCCGGCGTGTGGTCGACCTGAACGCCGCATGGACGCGATGGTTCAGCGTGCGGAGGGCAAGGCTCCAGCGGAGGACGACTTGGACTTCCGCTCTCCTTTCAGTAGGGAGATTCTGGAGGCCCTGGTCTCCTCCAAGCTCCCTCTTCCCACCATCGCGCCCTACGACGGCACGACTGACCCGGCCGACCACATCCACGGCTTCGAATCGCATATGGTGTTCCACGGAGCATCAGATGCGGCCAAGTGCAGGGCTTTCCCTGCAACCCTTAAGGAGACCGCAGGGCTTGGTTTGAAACCCTCCCTGCGGGCTCTATCACCTCCTTCCGCCAATTGAAGAAGTCCTTTCGGGACAACTCCTTGGTGGAAGGTCCCAGCCGCGGACGGCGGCTTCTCTCCTGACCGTGCGCCAGAAGAAAGGCGAGGCAACTGGGACTTCGTCAAGAGGTTCCGAACAGAGGCGCTTCGCATCTCGCGCCTGGACGTCCCCCTAGCCACCAGTGCGCTCATCCAGGGCACTCGTGACGGCTTTCTACAAAGGACTCTCGGCGTCCAGCAACCCGCCACCCTCGCCGAACTACTCTCCATCGCGCAGCGCCACGCGGCCTGCGAGGAGAGCCTGGCGGCGAGCAGGGCCGAACAGGGGGAGCAGTCGGAAAAAAAAAGTGACCTTCCGACAACGGTTCCGACCGTGATCGGAAGAAGGGACGACGCAATGGCGATTCTCCGCGTCGTCCGCGCCCCTTCACCAACTACACCCCCCTCACTGTGGCTCCCGAACAAATCCTGGCAGAGATCAGGGATGAAGCTTTTGTTCGGTGGCCCCAGAGAATGCGCTCCGACCCCCGGAAGCGCGATCAAAATAGGTACTGTCGCTTTCATCGCGACCACGGCCACGACACCTCCGAGTGAGTGCCGCAGCTTAAGGACGAAATCGAAGACCTTATCAAGCGCGGCTACCTTGGACGGTTCGTGCGCCGGAACGAAGGGCGCCGGAACGAAGAGCGCCCCCGACGCCAAGACCGCACTCCCGAGCAGCCGATCAACAACGAGCCAATGGGCAGGAGATCAACGTGATCGCGGGAGGCTTCGGCGCAGGTGGAGAAAGCACTCGAAGCCGACGCGATTACGCAAGGCGAGTGCATGTCGTAGACAGGCCTCCGACTGTTCGGCGGCCCCATATCCTGCCAGTCCCGCACGCGCACAGCCCGAGGAGGCTATAACCTTCTCGGACGAAGATCTTGTAGGGGTTATGACTCCGCACACTGATGCGCTGGTGGTTTCGGCCACCATCAACCACTGTAACGTGCGCCGAATTCTGGTAGATAATGGAAGCGCCCCCGATGTCTTGGCTTACGATGTTTTGTCCTCATGGGTCTACGAACCGATCAACTCACCCCTGTAACTCGCCACTTTTCGGCTTTTCGGGAGTTTCGGTTCAGCCCATGGGAAGGATTCGCCTTCCGATTACCTTGGGAACGGCTCCGAAAGCTGTGACAAAAACTGTTGACTTTTTGGTCATCAACAACATGCCTGGATACAATGCTATTCTTGGCAAAGGTCTGATCGGGCGAATCAAAGCAGTGCCTTCATCACTCCACCAGAAAATGAAGTTTCCAACTCCGACGGAGTTGGTGAAGTGCTCGGGTGTCAGCGTGAGTCTCGTCGTTGCTATGTCCTCTCTCTAAGAGACAAGCAACCACTCGCTGATCCAGCTCTTCGACCTCCGATCAGCCTTCAACCAGCCGGGGGACGCCTGCCGAAGACTTAATCCCCATTCAAGTGGACGACGACTCCGAACACGTCTTGTACATTGGCGCCCTGTTGACAGAGGCCAAGCAGCAACGCTACACAGCTTCCTGCTGGCCAATTTGGACGTGTTCGCTTGGTCTGATGACGAGCTTCCAGGCATTCCCCCGGAAGTCATGGTGCATCGCCTTCGGTTGGATCCACGAATCCCGCCAGTGCAGCAAAGAAGGCGACCCGTGAACCGAGAATGGCAGACCGTGATTCAGGATCACGTGACCAAAAGCCGAACTGTGGGGCTCCTCCGAGAAGCCCAATATCCAAGATGGATCTCCAATGTGGTCCTCGTACGCAAGGCCAATGGCAAATGGCGTGTGTGCGTAGATTATAAAGATCTTAATAGGCAACGCCCAAGGATAACTTCCCATTGCCGCGCATTGATCAGCTGTGGACGCTACTTCCGGGCATGAGCTCCTCAGCTTTTTGGATGCCTACTCTGGTTACCACCAGATCAGCATGCATCCCCCGGATCAAGACGCCACTACGTTCGTCACAGGCCTAGGCTTATACTGCTTCACCAGGATGCCTTTTGGTCTGAAGAATGCAGGCGCGACTTACCAGCGGCTGGTCAACAAGATGTTCGAGCAGCAGATCGGGCGAAACATGGAGGTTTACGTCGACGACATGTTGGTCAAGACTCTTCCGAGCGCTGATCACATTTCTGACCTCCAGGAAACTTTCGCAACTCTGCGAAGGTATAATATGAAGCTCAATCCGGCCAAATGCGCGTTTGGTGTTCGGTCGGGTAAGTTCCTCGGTTTCCTAGTATCAAACAGGGGAATAGAGGCGAACCCGGAAAAAATCCAAGCCGTACTTGAGATGTCCAGTCCGAAGACATGCGCGACGTCCAGCGTCTGACAGGACGTCTTGCCGCGCTAAACAGGTTCATGTCCCGAGCAGCAAAAAGAAGTTTTAACTTCTTCAAGTTGCTCCGAGGCCCTAAAAACGCCTCGAAGCAAGGGGGGAGTACTGTGGACTGACGAATGCGAAGCTGCCTTCACTGAGCTGAAGACATATTGGCAGCCCCTCGTTCTCTCAAAGCCTGTGCTCGGAGAACCCTTGTTCGTGTACCTCTCGGTCACTGAACACTCCATCAGCGCAGTTTTGATCAGAGAAGTAGGAGCGACACAACATCCTGTTTACTACATCAGCAGGGTCCTCCAAGAAGCTGAAAGGAGGTACCCCAGGGCAGAAAAACTCGCCTTGCTCTCGTCACAGCTGCTCGGAAGCTTAGGCCCTATTTCCAGGCCCATTCCGTTACAATCCTGACCGATCAACCGTGAAATCCATCCTTCAGCGGCGGAGGCTTCCGGCAGGTTGGTCAAGTGGGCGATAGAGCTTGGTGAGTTTGACATCAGCTTCCGGCCGAGGACGGCGACTAAATCACAGGCGCTTACGGACTTGTGGCGGAATGTACCCTCCCGGTCGAGCAGGATCCGCCGTTGGCAGAAGCCCCCATGGAGCTCTATGTTGACGGATCCTCTTGTGTGACCGGAAGCGGGGCAGGTTTGGTCCTCACCTCCCCAGAGGGCTTAGAGTTCTAATACGCCCTCCGTTTTCGCTTTCCAGCCTCCAACAACGTCGCCGAGTACGAAGCTTTGATGTCCGGTATCCGCATGGCTAGGCACTCGGGGCCGTTCGGCTCAGAGTCTTTAGTGACTCCCAGTGGTTGCCAGCCAGGTGAGCGGACAGTTCGGAGCAAGGGAACCCCGCATGGCTCAATACCTCCAACAGGTCAAGAGCCAGACAGAGGGCCTCGTATACTTCGAGGTTATACATGTTCGCGGGAGCAGAACGCGCGAGCTGATGCACTGGCCAAATTGGCATCTTCAGGTGACATCACCCCTTCTCGCTCTGTTTTCATTGAAGAGCTCGCCTTGCCGAGCACAGAGATTGATGTAGCCGCCATAGAAACGGGCCCACCAACCCCAGTTGGGTGGACCCTCTCGTGGCGTACCTCCTCCGAGGTGAGCTTCCGCCCGAGCAGGATGAAGCTCGGAAAGTCAGGATGCGCTCGCAGCATTTCACCCTCGTAGAAGGCAAGCTGTACCGGCAGTCCCTTGCAAGAACCTTCTGCGTTGCCTCAACCCTGAGGAGGCCCTTGCGGCCACAGAGGAAGTTCACAAGGGGCTGTGCGGAAGCCATCTGGGGGGCAGAACGCTAGCACGCAGCCTCATCCGAGCAGGGTTCTGGTGCCTTCCCTTCAGAAGGATTGCATGTCCTTCTTTTAGGAAGTGTCCAGAATGCCAAAAGTTCGGAGTACTCATCAAGCAACCGGCCGCAACAGCTTCACAGTCTGTTCGAGCCGCGCCCCTTCGCCAGATGGGGCATTGACATCTTGGGCCCCTTTCCAGAGGCCCAAGGGCGAAAAAAGTTCCTTTTCGTGGCCATCGACTACTTCACCAAGTGGATCGAGGCCGAACCCGTTGCCACAATCACCGAACAAGCCGCGTGGAAGTTCGTATGGAAGAACCTTCTCTGCAGGTTTGGCGTCCCAAGGGTGATCACATCTGACAACGGGAGACAGTTCGACAGCACCTTCTTTAAGCAAAAGTGCGCCGAGCTCGGGATCTACAACCACTTCACCTCCGGGCCATCCCCAGGCTAACGGTTTGGTCGAAAACGCCAACCGAACATTGCTGCACGGGATCCGAACCAGAGTGGAGGCTGCAGGTGGATCGTGGATCGATGAGCTCCCAAATGTCCTTTGGTGTCACGAACAACTGCTCGGGTAGCTACAGGGGAAACACCTTTCCACCTAGCCTACGGCTTAGAAGCAGTTGTACCTTTGGAAGTAGCCCTTCCAACCATCCGAATAACCCACTTCGACGAAACCGCCAATAACCGTGCTCTTCGAGAGAACTTGGACATGCTGGGCGAACGACAAAGCGACGCCAGCATTCGCCTCGTTTCTTATCAACAACGGCTTGCGCAATATTATAATGCGCGAGTCAAGGAGAGGCGGTTCAACGTGGGAGATTGGTCTTGCGCCGCTGTTCGGCTTCGGACCCCCGAAGAGTAGTCGGCAAACTTGCCATCAAATGGGAAGGACCTTATCAGGTCACCCACGTCCTTGGAAGGCTCATATAAGCTAACTACTCCTAGTGGCGAGGCCATTCCCAGGACTTGGCTGAAGGATCGAAATAAATGTGTGGAAAAGATCTAGAAGGGGGGGGATGAAATGATCTTAGCCACTTTTGCGGAAGCTTAATAATTTTAAACTATTTAGAATCAGAGGCAATAATATCAGTGAAAAGCTGTGATCTGATTAGATTGGAGTGAGTTGAAAAACTTAGATGAGAATCAAGTTGATTAAGTGAATTAGAAACGAGTCCTATGCAAGCATCTAGGATGAACCAGTCAAACCACAGAACACAAATGCACAAGGATTTTTAGGTGGTTCGGAAATCACCCATGTGATTCTACATCCACCCCTCACAACCCGTGAGGATTCACTACACAACTGGGTAACACACCCACTGGAGCCTGACAACTCCAACACTGAAGAGCTTACAACTCACACCACTTCTAGAGCAAGACTACTCTAGAACAATGAGTAAGACGCTCAACACACACTTGAGTTTGACAACTCAACACTGAGCGCACCGGCTCACAACAATCTGAGCACAAGGCTCACACATAGACTTGCTAGACACCAACTTAAGACAAGATCTCCTAGCAACAGATCTAGTCGAAATTTGAGAACACTAATGAGAATTATGCAGAAGCACTTGCATAATCTCAAGAGATATCTCAGAAGAACAGAAGTAAAGTAAAAAGGTATTGAATGACTTCGTTCTTCAAGTGTACTCCCTTGTAGAAGCTTGAATTGGGAAGAAGCTTGCAAACATGAAGTCCAAGACGATGCTCTGCAATCTGGGAGGTTGGACCTTCCTTGAATTCTTCTCCAACGATGGCTTCTACCTGATCTACTTCCTTGAGATGCTTCAGAGGCTTCTTTAAAGATCAAACACAATTCTCACACCTTGAATTGGTGAGAAGAGGTGCTCAGGAGACTCCAGGAAGCAGAGGAGGGAGACACGAACTCTTATGGCCGCCAGGAATTTTTCAGGAGGCTCTAAGAGGTGGTTGGGTCTCTCTCTTCGAAGGGAGGCCAAAAGGGCCTTTTATACCCTTAGGATTCCAAAGATACCCTTTGGGGTACAAGGGCACCTCCCTAGGAAGATTCTGATCGCCCTAGAAGGACACGTGGCATCCATCAGCTCTTAGGATGAAAAGTTTCCGTAGGTGTCGACCTGCCCTGGTGGTTGTGTCGACACACTGTTCCAAAGATAGAAGAATCTGTTCTGGGAGAAAGGTCCCGTGTCGACCTGCTCTTGAGTGTGTCGACCTGCTCCCAATTCCTCAAACTGGCTGTTCTGGGAACTGGGTCTAGTGTCGACCTGCCCTAGGAGTGTGTCGACCTGGTGTCCCAATTCCTCAAACTGGCTGTTCTGGGAACTGGGTCTAGTGTCGACCTGCCCTGGGAGTGTGTCGACCTGGGTACCCTGATCTCTGGAAAACTGCCACTCGTGTCGACACACTCTTGACATGTGTCGACACACTCTTGACATTTTTGCACAATTTCTCTTTGAGTTTGTGTTGATGTGTCGACACCATTGATGGGTGTGTCGACCATCTTTGCTAAAAGTTGTACCTGAAAATAAACACATATATCATTAGTTAAATGATTTATCATTACCAACATGATAAATGTGGTTTGAAAAAAAAACTTTTTGAGCATGACTTTCAGGTATGATGCTTTTGACATGTTCCAATTAAATTGCTTTAGAAACACTCTTGTCATCATCAAAATAGGAGGGAAATGATATGAATTAGACATTAACCCAACATTGGCATGTCTCTAATCTTAAGGCTTATCATCTATAAAAGCCTTCTTTCAGCATCCAACCTCACTTCTCCTTACTCCTGCTGCTTCATGAGCATTTGGCATAGATACCTGATCGGAACCTCCTTTACGGTACCCAACGATCTGTGTCTTACATGCAATACTCACGAAGCTAACGGATTCCGATCCGAGCTGGAACAATTATAAAAGGAGGAAGATAGAGAAAGTGAAGCTACAGAATAATCTCATGGACAGAAGATTTCATTCACAAAAAGTGGTTTGTTTACAAACTGGCCCTTTTTCGACCACAGTTACAAAAAGGAGAGCATAAAAAGGACATGGAGCAGAAGAAAGCTAAGGAGCCTGTTCGGAAGGGCCGGCACCTTCGTCCGAAGAAAGCATTCGCCCAGATTGGAATTGTGCGAAACGCACATCATCCAAGCGGGCATCCTTGGTGCGGCGTCGGCACTCCCGAACAGCGGCCTCGAAGGCTTCTCGGGCGCGCTCGACCCAAGACAAAGCTCTCCGAAGTCCTTCCCAGCATTAAGACCCACTCTATAGCAGCGGGCTCCATATTGCTCCAAGTCCTCTTTATACTCCGGCCCGACTCTGTATTCAGCAACCGCGCGGGCCCCAACATCCGCCACTACCTTGGCTAGGGCGTCTTTTTCGGCCCGCGCCAAGGTAGCTTCCAGCTTCGAAGCTTGGAGGGCCGCTTTGAGATCCCCGACCTCCCCCTCCAGCGCTACTTCGCGAGCCTTATGCCTCGCGGAGAGATCCTCGCAGAAAGCTGTCTGCGCCTCTCGGAGGTATTTCTGCCTCTGGCCCCGAACAGCCAGAACCTTCAGAATGCCCAATGACTTGGACATTCCATCCCGAGCGCCTCAACATCGACATCGCTCAAGTCATCTCCCTCCTGGACCTCTGGGAGGTAACCCTCCTCTGACCTCTCTGGGGTCTGCTCGGAAGGAAGGTCCAGGCACCTCGCCAGTCGCTCAAGGCGAGAGGCAGTGGGACTCGCTGGCAGATCCCTTGGTGCGTTCTCCACGCGACGAAGGGTCGCCTCCAGATCCGCCACCGAAGGCTCCGCAGGAAGCTTCTTTCGCAACGCCTCGCTAAGAGGTCTTCGGTCGTCTTCAGACCCTTCAACCCGAGCAGCACCCGAATCCTCCCCCCCAGTACCTTCGACTGCCTTGGAGATTGCTTCTTCGTTAGCAACCACCTCGGAGGGGGGCATGGGGGGCAGGATTTCCCCGGCAGAAGTGGCAACCTCCTCGGGCGCCCTCGCCGTCGCGGCTGCCTCTGCAGTGGCCCCTGCTGCAGGAACCACTTCTCGCTCCGAAGAGAAAATTGTGGTTGGCGCTGTCACCACCACGCTGCTCGAGTTCACCCCAGCAGGGGCAGAGACTCCTGTTGCACCAGTGTCCTCCTCCTGCCGAACAGGAGACGCCACAACTTCTCTGCTCCTCCTAGAGGATACCTCCGCGATGTCGCTGGCAGCACCGTGCTCGGCACCTCCAACATTGGAAGCACCGGTGGGCTCCCTATCTCTTGCGCAGGTAGAGCCCCCGGCCTCTCCACCGGCAGGACTTTCGGATCCTTCGCTCACAAAAATGAGCCCCAGCTCGGTCGCCATCTTCTGTGCGACCTCGGGGCGAGTCGCGGAAGCCACCTGTGGCACCCCCTCATCGGCCGATTGTACGGCCCTACTCTTTTTGCGCAGCAGCAACTGCGCCCCTTCCTCTTCCTCTTCGGTCCCCTCCTCGTCATGTGGAGGAGTAGCCTGGACCGCCTTCTGCTTCTTCCGAGCACGGAGTTGTTCCGCTTCCTCCGCGCTCTCGTCAACCAGAACGGGCCTCTTCTTCGCAGAAGGCCGGCTCGCTCGGTCGTCCTCCTCCCGAGGAGTCCGAGCTCCGGCCGGTATCACCTCTCTAGTGGCCTTCTTCTTCAAACGAATCTTTCCAGGCCCCTTCTCAGGAGCCTGCGCCTTGTTCGGGCGCCCTTCGGCAGTTGATGGAGTAACAAATGCCGTTGTCACCGCGGCACCAACCCTCACCGCGGAAGGAACCCGAACAACAGCGGCGATGTCGTCACCTTCATACACCCTGTGCGCTTGCACAGGGATCTGTTCGGCGAACTCATCATTCGCCTCTTCATCTCTTCCTGCCTCCAGCTCTGCAGCCGCTGCGCACAAAGAAGATAGGAAGAAGAAAGGTTAGTATGAGGTCACCAAACCTAAGAGTAAACCACTGAGAGACAGTATACTTACTCCATGGTTTGCTGAGCCCATACTTAACGAGCATGAACTCGGTCACATACCCTTCTCCATTCCGAACACCTGCTCGGAGAAGTGCATCTGATGCCCTCGCCTCATCCTGGATAAGCTTCGGAAAGCTATCCTTCTGTGCCGGGCGAATGACTGTGGGGAACCCCCACTCGGCACCACACCGGTGGCGCACGAAAAACAGCCTATCCATCCAACCCTTGTTGGAATACTTGTTGGACAGGCTGATGTGCATCCGGTCTGTTCGGTGCTTGGCGTAGTAGATGTCCGCTCCTGATGCCCGCGAAGCTGACAGCTTGAAGTGCTCGGAAGACGTCCGCCGAACCCCGGATCTCCTTCAACTTGCAGACAACACCGAAGATACAGATGTATCTCCAGGTGTTGGGCGTCAGCTGTATTGGCGAAATGCCCCAAGTGTTAAGAAGCGCTTTCGCCACCTCCGGCAACGGCAGCCGGAAGCCTGCCTCCAGATGGTCCACGGATAGGAGCAGGCAACCTGGTTTATTCACCAGGATCGTGTCGCTTTCCCTGGCGTCGACGATCTCGTACTCGTCCCCAATCCGGAAGCTCTCATGGAGACCACTGAAGTGGCGGTATCGTGGTCCACTCGGCGCTGTGACAGTCACCCCGCTAGCTCCGGCAGCGGCTTTCCCCTTGCTCGCCATTGTCGGAAGGACTGCAGAAAGCGGCGACGGCGCAGAGAGACGAAGCAGAAGACAGGGAGAGGAGAAGGCAAGGAAGCACGAAGATCTCAAAGATGGAGGGTTTCTGGGAGGCGTAGCTCCCGCCCTCATCTCGTCCCCTCCTTATAAGGAAAGAGGAGGGAACGAAATTCGAGGCGGGCCCTAAAATGCCGCTCCTTCCGGTTTTGAAAACGCCCCTTCAGGTACAGCATTGGCGACCGTCCGAGCGCAGCGGCGGCACCTCAGGTATGGCGCGGCTTTGCACCCATCATGATGGGTTAGCCGTTTGACAGGACCCTAAGCGGCGGCATCCCGCAACGGGCCATCGCATTAAATGCGGAAGCGACGCCCTCGAAGCCCTCGTTTCACCGAGCCATTCGAGGGCGTGGGGGGCAAGTGTGGTGGCCAAATCTGGTCACCTAGGCCCATGATGGCTCGTTACGGCCCATTCACGTCCCGTCAACCAACGTGGCACCGTCATCGAAGGGCACGCCCTCTCCAGGATGGCTCGAAGACCTCCATTGTGTGACTCCCGTGATCGGAAGCTGTCAGGTTCCGCTGCGGCATACCTCCGAGCAGATCACCCGCCTTCCCTTACCGAACAACTATGAACGGCTTCCGAACAAGAACAGTGACTCCGCTCCATGAAACTACCCTCGATGTTACCGAACAGCATGTTCGAGCCCCCACGTGGGTCACCTGCTCGGAAAGCATTCCCAAAGGGTTCCGAGCAGGTTCTCTGACTCGCAGAATGTTGTAACCGCCCCAGGCCACGTTCTCCACCATCAAGGGGCGTGAACTGCCTGGCAGCCTAACGGACACCAAAGTCATAACTCCTCCCGTTATGCGCGTGCGTCAAGGCGCCTCTTCAGGCACGATCCGCCGAACGTTACGCACGTTGGCCTCGACACCGACGCCTATAAAGGCACATATACAGTACCATGCAACGGTACGTTCTCTTCCTCACGCGAACACATCTCGCATTCCGAAACCCCCTGCCTCACAAGCTCTCCACTGACTTAGGCATCGGAGGGTTCCCCGGTCTTCACCGGGCCTCCTGATCCTATTCTGGTTTTGCAGGTCTTCGTCCTCACCAGCAATCGTCTTCCCTCTCTCATTCCAGTGGAGGCCGTTTGGCTCAGTCCAAACAGGATCACACCACCACAGAAAGGGAATGAATTTGCATATGACATGTCAGGTTTGCACAGATTGATTTGTGCACACAAGTCACAATTGAACAAGTATTCACACACAAACACAAAAATTTGTATTGAAGCCAAACAACAAACAACCATTTCATGTCATTAATTTCATTCAAAAGATCATTACAATTCATTCAATCTTCTCCCCCTTGACATTATCAAAAAAATGTACATTAGGTAGAAGATGGAGGAGGAGGAGGAATTGGAGCTAGAAGCATCTCAATATCTGACAATCTCTTATCCATTGACTTCATGCTTGACTTTATCTGTCATGGATAGTTGTCAGCCGAGTGTGAAGCTAATGCTCCATTCTATCAGAATGTTCTATCAAGGTGCTTTGAGTTCTTTTCAATTCATCTGAAACATGTTGAGAACTTGATGACCAGCTGACCAACCAGGTCTTTGCATGATTTTGAACTCCTTGGTCAAATCTGTGAGCTGCTTATCAATGTGCTCATTGAAATTTCTCATACTGTCCAAATCATCCACAAAATGAGCAAATGATAGTCTGGTGCTGGAAATCTCATGCAATGTTTGATTGGTGTGTTGAAGACATCTGCTTGGGAATTGGCCAAAATTCCCTGAAGAACTTTCTCTAACTTGTCCTGATGTTCTTTTAGCTCAATATAGGAATCTCCCAGAGTTCCTATGAGTCTGTTAAATCGCTGAGCTGCATAATCAGAAGCTGCCTTCTACTCAATAAATTTGGCAGAAACTGTGTTTTCCAGTCTTTGAATCCGTAGCTCAAAAGATGAGGACATGGATTGAAGTGAGGAGTTGAAGGATTCAAATCTGTCATTTAGGAAGATATCAATTCTGGTGGAACAGGAGGCCCACCAGAAGATGTGGATGGTTGGAATGAGGGTTGTGGAGAAAAATGAGGAAGCTGAGGTGAGAGAGGATCATGAAAAGGACTGACATTTTCATTAAGAGCTTGATCCTCATGCATAGGAGGCTGATCCTCTTGACTTAGGGGCTGGTCCCCTTCAGCTGGAGGCTGTTCCTCCTGTACTTGGGGCTGATCCCCTGGAGCCTGAGGCTGGTCCTCCTGAGGTTGGGGCTGTTCCCCTTGGTCTTGAGGCTGTTCCTCTTGAACTGGAGGAGCCTCAACCACAGCTGGTCCTCTTCTAATTTGATTTCCCTCCAATCTAAATCCCATGAACTTCTGGATATTCTGAATGTATAGATATTTGACTTGGGAATGGACTGGGATTTTTCAGATTCCAATGGCACACCAAAGTGCTTGAACACTGAGGTCAGATGTGCTCCATAAGGAAGTGATCTCTTCAAGTCTGTTCTTGTAGTTTCAGAAATGATTTGATAAAGAATCACATGAAGGTTGACCTTGATATCTTTGACCATGCAATAGAGTATGAATCTCTGGATATCTGTCAGTCTATCTCGCCCACCACCTTGAGGGGTAACTATGGTTGTCAAGATGTGGTGAATTACCCTTAACACAGGTGGAAATGAGTTGGCATTAAACTTGTCACATAGGTTTGTTTGGCATCTGATGGATCTGCAGGATGGCCTGTCAAGATTGAGTAGGCTTCATGTAAGTCAAATTCAAATTCATGGTAGTCAGCCCCCTCATCGGCACTTTGAAAATGGAGGCTGCTACATCAGTTGGCATGTCTATCTCTATCCCCTTGACTTTGGATTTAAAACCTTCTGGTGTGCAGGTGAGGTTTTTGTAGAACTCTCTAACTAACCTTGGATAGCAGACTTGAAATTCAGAAATGAAAGGAATCCAAGATTGAAAGGAGAAATAGGTTTGAATTTCAGGGAGAGAGTCTGCTAATTGGGTGTCAGAAAGGTCAAGAATTCTAGGCTTCAAAATCAGTTTGGCAGCACTGACGGATTCTGAGGGTATATCCTCTTTAGACTCAGTAGAGGAAGACGAAGATGGTTCCTCATGATGGTCAGAGGAATCGCCCGAAATATCTGATCTAGGGTTTGAACTTTGTCTACCTCTGCCAGCATTGGAGGTCCTACCTCTCTTTGAAGCTCTGAGAGGTGCAGAAGAGGATCCTGGAAGCTCTGCAGGATCATTTCTTCGCTTGGTTCTTCTTTCAATCTGTTCAACTGGAACCTGTGCCGGAACCTGCCTTGAAGAAGCCTGAGACCTTGCGCCACGGCGGGGACCAACTTGCGGACCATGGTGCAAGGAAGGAGTGGAATGTCAGAGAGGAGATGGAAGATTGGTGAGGTGATTGAAGATTAGAGAGAGATGGTGAAAATTTCTTGCCGGAATGGTGAGAGTTTGGCCGTCGGGTCGACCTGATGCTCAAAAAGGGGTGCAGAGGTACACTGCCCCGCAGGAACAACAAGGGTTTAAGGTGAACCCGAAAGATTTGAAGAAGTTCTGGCAAGAAGGCAGTGTCGACACATGAGGAAGGGTGTGTCGACCTGACTGAAATTATGTGTCGACACGAGAGAGGATTGTGTCGACACAGCCTTTGAGAGAAATGAGAATTTTTGAGAGGAAATTTTGAGAAATTTGGGGACATCTTTATAATGATAAATAATGAGAGGAATTATCATTTGAAGGATTTTTAAGAGGCCTAAAAATTCATTTGCTGTATTTTACAAAAATTCATTACAGTTCAAGTATTTCATACAATTTCCAACAGGATATTAGCATTCCAAGACTTGAATCAACAAAATGATAAATTGAGGGATATAATGTATCTTACAATCAACCAAAATCTGCCATGTTTCTCAATTTTCAAGAGTTAAAGATATCATCTAGACTAAACACAGTTGTGTTGAAAGTAAAACACAAACTTAAAGAACAACTTGATGAAGGAGGAAGATGATTCTTTCTAAACAAATCTCCAATAATTTTCATATTTTTGTTCTTTTAACAAACTATCAAATGATGAATCTCTTTCACTCAAGTACTAGTGCTTTTTACACACCATAGTCCCTGGATACTCAAGATGTAGTCATTGTCAAGTCTCAAAGGGGTAAATGATGACTTTTTGACATGAAAATATACGTTTTTTAGACGCCAATATTCCAGTTACTCAGTCATCATCAAAAAGCATAGCACATAATTGCTTAAATTTTGAGGTTATTTTCAATTTGGATCCCCTTTGAACAGAGTTAACAAGAATGCCTCATGACATGCATAGCACTTCATTCATTGTGAAGGTGTGCAGTTTCTCAGCACAGATGTCATTGCTCTGTTGAATTTTACAAGATTTTGGAGAGTTTGTAGGATAGAATTCAAATACATCCAGCCATCAGTTGCAAACAAGGTAATGTTTTAAGTTCAAGACACAATTGTAATTTAGTTTAGGAAGAGATCTGAGTTTCTGTGGATTGAGAGACATAGTGGAAAGTTGATTAGTAAAAATATAATGTATCACTCAAGGTTCACTTTGAGACTCTAGAATTTAGAATGAGGACATCATGCAAGGAATTGATGAAATGCAAGAAGGGTTCTGAAATTTGCAAAAAGATGACTTGTGAATTTTCTAGCTCCCCCTGAGATGATGATTTCAATCATTTTTCATCAAAATAAAGATATGCATTTTTTTTTGAAATCAGAAAGAATGTTTTTTGGATAACAAAGATTTCTTCTCAACAATTGTATATTCATTTCTTGGTACTTGGCGGAGACATATACTCTCGCATAGTGAAAGTGTCCAGACAAGCATAACCTGTCCTTCTCCAAGTCACCATTTGATATACCAAGAGATTTCAATACAATAAGAGTTGAAGAATTCATTATCAGAAAGAAATGAAGGTTAAAACTGTGCAAGTTTTGAAATCAGAAAAAGACATTCTCTTTGAACAATAAAAGCTCCCCCTCAACTATTGCATATTGACTTCTTAGTACTTGGCGGAGATATGTTCTCACGCATAGTGAAAGTGTCTAGACAAGCATAGCCTGTCCTTCTCCAAATCACTATTTGATATACCAAGAAGTTTCAACACAATCAGAAGTGAAGAATTTATTGTAAAAAGGGAAATGGAATTGGAATAGAGAGAGATATGAGCAATGTAGCTTGAGGAAGCAAGGAGTTATGAAATACAAAGAACTCCCCCTTAGACAAAGCATCATTCAACCCAAACTTTAAGAGAGATCAGAAGGATGGACATTTACAAAGACCAAGTTCTCTCCTTAAAGATGAGAATCTATTTTCAGGAAGGGTTTTGTGAATATGTCTGCAATTTGTTTTTCAGTTACAATAAAATGGAGTTCAAAAGATTTCTTGGCAACCTCATCTCTCAAGAAATGATGCCTGATTTCAATGTGTTTTGTTCTAGAATGCTGAATGGGGTTTTTAGAAAGATTGATTGCACTTGTGTTATCACATAGGATGGGTACACACCCTAAATCTTGGTTGTAATCAAGAAGTTGATGTTTCACCCAGAGAATCTGAGTTCCACATCTACCTGCTGCAACATATTCAGCTTCTGCTGTTGACAGAGCCACTGAATGTTGCTTCTTAGAAGCCCAAGAAATAAGGCACCCACCTAGAAATACACACAAGCCACTTGTGTTTTCTATCTAACTTACACCCAGCATAATCAGCATCACAATAGGCAAACAATTCTAACTTGCAACCAGCAGGATACCAAATTCCTAAGTCACATGTTCCAACAAGATATTTAAAAATTCTTTTCACAGCAAGCATGACTTTCTTTAGGATTTGATTGGAATCTAGCACATAAGCACACACAAAACTGAATGTCAGGTCTAGAAGTAGTAAGGTAGAGCAGAGAGCCAATCATACCTCTGTAGGTCTTTGGATCTACTGACTTACCAGATGGGTCTTCTTCTAGCTTAGCATTTATTGCAATGGGTGTGCTTGAATGTTTAAGGTTCTGATAGTCAAACCTTTTCAGTAGCTCCTTGACATATTTGGTTTGACTGATGAAGATACCTTCATTCGTTTGGTTAACCTGCAACCCAAAAAGAATGTTAAGTCTCCCATTAAGCTCATTTCAAATTCATTCTGCATTTGATTTGAAAATTCAGTGCAAAGGCCTTTATTGGTGGAGCCAAAAATTATGTCATCAACATAAATTTGGACCACAATTATTTGATTTTTTACTGTTTTAGTGAACAATGTTTGATCAACATTACCTCTAGAATATCCTTTTTCAAGTAAAAAGGAACTCAAACGATCATACCAAGCTCTTGGAGCTTGTTTAAGACCATAGAGTGCCTTATTAAGCTTGAAAACATGGTTAGGATATTTTTCATTATCAAATCCAGGAGGTTGTTCAACAACACATTTTCCTTTATATATCCATTTAGAAATGCACTTTTAACATCCATTTGAAAGACTTTGAATTTCATGGAGGATGCAAAAGCAAGGAAAATTCTCACAGCTTCTAGTCTAGCTACAGGGGCATAAGATTCTTCAAAGTCAATTCCAAATTCTTGGTTATACCCCTTTGCAACTAGCCTAGCTTTGTTTCTTATTACTTGACCAGCTTCATTCAATTTATTTCTGAAAACCCATCTAGTGCCAATCACTGTTTGGTCACTAGGTCTAGGCACTAATTCCCACACTTGATTTCTTTCAAATTGATGAAGTTCATCATGCATAGCATTAATCCAATCAGAACTGGATAAGGCTTCATCAATTGACTTGGGTTCAATTTGGGAAATTAGAGCTAGTGAGTCTTCTTCAATGTTTTTCAAAAAGGATGATCTGGTCCTAACTCTATCATTTAGATTGCCAACTACACTATCTAATGGGTGATCTCTTAGAAATCGAGGTTCAGAAATTACCTGTTGAGAGGTACCCACTTCTGAATCAGTATTACCTGAACCATTTGGAGATTGTGAGTTGTTGTTCAGGTTTTCTTCAATGTTATTACTCTCCTCAACGGTTGGTGAAGAATCCACAATGAGGTCATCCTCTTCATTGTCTTGTTTTTCCCTGCAAGATTTAGAATCATTAGTGGAAAAGGAGTTTTCATTAAAAATAACATGTGGAGATTCTTCAATAGATTTGGTTTTTATTATGTACACTTTGAAGGCCCTTGACACTTCAGAATAGCCAAGGAAGATAGCTTCCTGACTCTTAGCATCAAACTTGTCAAGGTTTTCTTTGTTATTATTGTGAACATAGCATTTGCACCCAAAGACTTTAAAATAGGAAACAGTTGGCTTTTTGTTTTTCAATAATTCATAGGGGTTTTCTTGATTTTTGGTCTGACCAATGCTCTATTGAGTATGTGATTTGCTGTGTTCACAGCTTCAGCCCAGAAGGATTTGGGTAAATTACTCTCAGAAGCATGGTTCTAGCCATTTCCACAAGAGTTCTGTTCTTTCTTTCCACAACTCCATTTTGTTCTGGAGTTCTTGGTGAAGAAAACTTGTGGAATATCTGAAATTCAGCACAAAAATCAGAAAAGGATGTGTTTTCAAATTCACCCCCATGATCAGTTAAGATGTTTTTGATTTTATATGGATAAGTGGTTAAGACAGTGGTACAAAAGTTCCTGAATTCAAGGCATGCATCACTTTTGTGAGATAGAAAAATAACCCAGGTAAATCTAGTAAAGTCATCAATGATTACAAATCCATATCTTTTGCCACTCAAGCTTAGAACTCTTGTTGGCCCAAAGAGGTCCATGTGAAGAAGTTCTAGTGGCTTAGATGTGAGTACATCATTGAAGACTTTAAAGGATTTTCTAGTTTGTTTTCCTTTAGCACAGATCCCACAAATTTGACCTTCAACACTAGAAAAGGATTCAGGAAGACCTTTAACCAAATTCAATCTTAACAACTTATTCATTGTTCTGAAGCTTGCATGGCCAAGTCTTTTGTGCCAAGTCCATGCAATTTCATCTTTATTTGCAACAAAACAGAGATTTTCAGAAAAGTTTTTATTAAGGTTGATCATGTAGACATTGTTTTCTCTTTTTCCAAAGAATTTGATTTTATCAGTTGATGAATATTATCTTGCAAAAATCAGATTCAAACACAACTTTGTGACCTTTGTCACATAGTTGGCTGATACTGAGCAAATTATAGTCAAGTCCATCAACTAACAAGACATTATCTACAGAGTTTGAAGAAGTTTGACCAACCTTACCAGATCCAATGATCTTTCCTTTATTTTTACCTCCAAAGGTGACTGACCCTCCCTCCTTTTCAAGCAGGAATGAGAATTTGGCTCTATCTCCAGTCATATGTCGTGAACACCCACTGTCAAGAAAAACATACATGTGTTGGGTGCACGACTTCCCTGCAACAAGATCAGTGGAGAGAAGATTTTGGTACCCAAACAGAGTTGGGACCATCAGAATGATTTAACATAGACAGCAAATCCTTTCTCACCCAAATTTGATTGTTTTAGATTTTTGTTTTGTTACTTTGGTGTTTTCAGCATTTTTCTGTTTGTTCTTTCTTTTAGGAATGAAAGCACCAAGATCTTTGTTTTTGGTAGGAGGGGAGTTTTTCATTTGAAAATTTGAGTTCATAGAAGGAGGTGGAATCCATGGATTGTGTTGGTACATCCAGAAATTTGGATAAGGGTATTGAGGATAATGCCAACAGGGATTTTCATACCATTGGTTCCAAGGATTAATCCAATTTTCTTGAGGAGCTGTCTTGGAGGTCCAAGGTTTTTCATGGATCATTTCTTTTCCCTTTTTCTTATTTCTCAGATTTTTATTTGAATTTTTAGTTGAGTTTATTATGGTTTTTGGTGTTGAACAGGTCGACCTGTCAGGGGACTGTGTCGACCTGACAGTCTTCTTTTTTTGAATTTTTGATTTGTTTTGAGTTTTGTTTGGGTTTTTGTTTGGGGTTTTGTTTGCTGTCTGTTGGATTTCAGTGTTTTCCAGATTGGGACCTTTAACAAAGTTGATTAATGGTGCTTTTCCCTTTTTCTCACCAGATTTATCTTTTGTTGATTTCTTTTTGTTGAATCCCAATCCATGAGATGTGGTTGTCTTGTTGGATCCTAGCAATGCCTCTAGGTTATCTTGGCCTTTTGTGAAGGTTTGGATAACCTCCTCCTTTTCCTTTAGCTGGTTTTTAAGAATTTCAATTTCTTCGATTTTCTGTTGTTTTCTTGTTTTTCAATTTCCAGCTTTTCATTTAATTTCTGAAGTCTTGGGAGGCCTTCTGAGAAGCAAGCTTTAATTCATCAATTTGGTTCAGTAAATTTTCTTTTTCTTCAACCAATTCTGTTACTTCAGATTCCAGTTCACAGATTCTATTGTTTGAAGATTGGTTATGGTAAAGATTTTCAATTTTCTTTTTGATGTGTTGTTTTCTTTTCTCATTTCAGAGTATCTTTCTACCAATTCAGCATACACATCCTGCCAATCTTCAACACTATAATCTTCAAAGGAAGTATTTACCTTTCCATCTGTGCTGTTGGCCATGAAGCAAACTTCCTCACTCTCTGAGCTTGAGGACTTCTTCTTCTTCTTCCTCACTTGTGTCTTCATCAGACCAAGTGGCTACCATGGCCTTGGGCTTCTTGTATTTCTGGAATCTTTTGTGCTTTTCCTTTTTGTTCTCAGGACACTCTCCCTTCATGTGTCCTGGCTTGTTGCACCTGTAACAGATAACATTCTCATCAGGTTTATGATTCTTATTGAAATTGGAAGAGGAAATATTCTTCTTACCTGGGGAAAATTTCTTTTTCCCAGTCATTTTCCCTTTCCTATATTTCAAGAATTTCCTGAATTGTCTGGTCATGAGGGCAATCTCATCCTCATTTGACTCAGACTCTTCAGAACTTGTTTTTTATCTTTGTTTTATTTTGTTGCTTGAAGAGGCTTTGAGTGCCATAGGCTTGGTCTTAATGATAAGATCTTCATTTCTTCTTAAGTTTATTTCATACGTCATTAAAGATCCAATCAATTCATCCAAAGACATTTTGGATAAATCTTTTGAATCTTCAATAACAGTGGCCTTGGTATGCCAAATTGAAGAAAGTGAACGCAAAATTTTTCTTACCAAATCTGCATCAGTATACTCCTTACCCAAAGCCTTGAGTCCATTGACAATCACCATAAATCTGGCAAACATTTCAGAAATAGATTCATTAGATTTCATCATGAAAAGTTCATATTCTGAAACTAATATATTTGCCTTGGTCTCCTTGACCTGAGATGTTCCCTCATAGAGTAGTTCGAGTTTATCCCACATCTCTTTGGCAGATTTACACATAGAGATTCTCGAATACTCCTTGGGATGGACAGCACATTGAATCATATTCATGGCACTGTAATTCAATGTAGCTCTCCTAATTTGCTCCCTCGTCCAGGTTTCTTCCTCACCCTGGTTTTCATAGGGACCAGCCTCAACTACTTTCCAGATCTCATAGTTCTGGGCCCTTAAGAATACTTGCATTCTGTTCTTCCAATAGGAATAGTCCAAACCATTAAAGAATGGTGGCCTATTTATGGAATGGCCCTCAGCTATAAAACCCTTTGAGTCCATGTCACTTAAGTAAATGCAAGGAGAAGTAGTTGAGCAAGCAGGCAAACAAACAACCAGATAGACAGACAAACAAACACTCAATACTCAGAAACAAAAGCTGCTCAGTTCAAATCAGATCGATATAAACCCGCTCTGATACCAATTGAAGGATCGAAATAAATGTGTGGAAAAGATCTAGAAGGGGGGGGATGAATAGATCTTAGCCACTTTTGCGGAAGCTTAAATAATTTTAAAACTATTTAGAATCAGAGGCAATATATCAGTGAAAAGCTGCTGATCTGATTAGATTGGAGTGAGTTGAAAAACTTAGATGAGAATCAAGTTGATTAAGTGAATTAGAAACGAGTCCTATGCAAGCATCTAGCGGATGAACCAGTCAAACCACAGAACACAAATGCACAAGGATTTTTAGGTGGTTCGGAAATCACCCATGTGATTCCTACATCCACCCCTCACAACCCGTGAGGATTCACTAACACAACTGGGTAACACACCCACTGGAGCCTGACAACTCCAACACTGAAGAGCTTACAACTCACACCACTTCTAGAGCAAGACTACTCTAGAACAACTGAGCAAGACTGCTCAACACACACTTGAGTTTGACAACTCAACACTGAGCGCACCGGCTCACAACAATCTGAGCACAAGGCTCACACATAGACTTGCTAGACACCAACTTAAGACAAGATCTCCTAGCAACAGATCTAGTCGAAATTTGAGAACACTAATGAGAATTATGCAGAAGCACTTGCATAATCTCAAGAGATATCTCAGAAGAACAGAAGTAAAGTAAAAAGGTATTGAATGACTTCGTTCTTCAAGTGTACTCCCTTGTAGAAGCTTGAATTGGGAAGAAGCTTGTAAACATGAAGTCCAAGACGATGCTCTGCAATCTGGGAGGTTGGACCTTCCTTGAATTCTTCTCCAACGATGGCTTCTACCTGATCTACTTCCTTGAGATGCTTCAGAGGCTTCTTTAAAGATCAAACCACAATTCTCACACCTTGAATTGGTGAGAAGAGGTGTTCAGGAGACTCCAGGAAGCAGAGGAGGGAGACACGAACTCTTATGGCCGCCAGGAATTTTTCAGGAGGCTCTAAGAGGTTGGTTGGGTCTCTCTCTTCGAAGGGAGGCCAAAAGGAGCCTTTTATACCCTTAGGATTCCAAAGATACCCTTTGGGGTACAAGGGCACGCTTCCCTAGGAAGATTCTGATCGCCCTAGAAGGACACGTGGCAGCCATCAGCTCTTAGGATGAAAAGTTTCCGTAGTGTGTCGACCTGCCCTGGTGGTTGTGTCGACACACTGTTCCAAAGATAGAAGAATCTGTTCTGGGAGAAAGGTCCCGTGTCGACCTGCTCTTGAGTGTGTCGACCTGCTCCCAATTCCTCAAACTGGCTGTTCTGGGAACTGGGTCTAGTGTCGACCTGCCCTGGGAGTGTGTCGACCTGGTGTCCCAATTCCTCAAACTGGCTGTTCTGGGAACTGGGTCTAGTGTCGACCTGCCCTGGGAGTGTGTCGACCTGGGTACCCTGATCTCTGGAAAACTGCCACTCGTGTCGACACACTCTTGACATGTGTCGACACACTCTTGACATTTTTGCACAATTTCTCTTTGAGTCTGTGTTGATGTGTCGACACCATTGATGGGTGTGTCGACACATCTTTTGCATAAAAAGTTTGTACCTGAAAAATAAACACATATATCATTAGTTAAATGATTTATCATTACCACAAATGATAAATGTGGTTTGAAAAAAGCTTTTTGAGCATGACTTTCAGGTATGATGCTTTTGACATGTTCCAATTAAATTGCTTTAAGAACACTTCTTGTCATCATCAAAATAGGAGGGAAATGATATGAATTAGACATTCAACCCAACATTGGCATGTCTCTAATCTAAGGCTTATCATATATAAAAAGCCTTCTTCAGCATCCAACCTCACTTCTCCTTACTCCTGCTGCTTCTGAGAATTTGGCATAAGATACCTGACAGGACCTCCTTTACGGTACCCCAACGATCTGGTCTTACAGCAATACTCACGAGCTAACGGATCCGATCCGAGCTGGAACAATTATAAAAGGAGGAAGATAGAGAAAGTGAAGTACAGAATAATCTCGGACCAGAAGATTTCATTCACAAAAAGTGGTTTGTTACAAACTGGCCCTTTTACCACAGTACAAAAAGGAGGCTAAAAAGGACATGGAGCAGAAGAAGCTAAGGAGCCTGTTCGAAGGGCCGGCACCTTCTCCGAAGAAAGCAATCGCCCAGATGGAATTGTGCGAAACGCACATCATCCAAGCGGGCATCCTTGGTGCGGCGTCGGCACTCCCGAAAGCGGCCTCGAAGGCTTCTCGGGCGCGCTCGACCCAAGACAAATGCTCTCCGAAGTCCTTCCCAGCATTAAGACCCACTCTATAGCAGCGGGCTCCATATTGCTCCAAGTCCTCTTTATACTCCGGCCCGACTCTGTATTCAGCAACCGCGCGGGCCCCAACATCCGCCACTACCTTGGCTAGGGCGTCTTTTTCGGCCCGCGCCAAGGTAGCTTCCAGCTTCGAAGCTTGGAGGGCCGCTTGAGATCCCGACCTCCCCCTCCAGCGCTACTTCGCGAGCCTTATGCCTCGCGGAGAGATCCTCGCAGAAAGCTGTCTGCGCCTCTCGGAGGTATTTCTGCCTCTGGCCCCGAACAGCCAGAACCTTCAGAATGCCCAATGACTTGGACATTCCATCCACGAGCGCCTCAACATCGACATCGCTCAAGTCATCTCCTCCTGGACCTCTGGGAGGTAACCCTCCTCTGACCTCTCTGGGGTCTGCTCGGAAGGAAGGTCCAGGCACCTCGCCAGTCGCTCAAGGCGAGAGGCAGTGGGACTCGCTGGCAGATCCCTTGGTGCGTTCTCCACGCGACGAAGGGTCGCCTCCAGATCCGCCACCGAAGGCTCCGCAGGAAGCTTCTTTCGCAACGCCTCGCTAAGAGGTCTTCGGTCGTCTTCAGACCCTTCAACCCGAGCAGCACCCGAATCCTCCCCCCAGTACCTTCGACTGCCTTGGAGATTGCTTCTTCGTTAGCAACCACCTCGGAGGGGGCATGGGGGGCAGGATTTCCCAGGCGAAGTGGCAACCTCCTCGGGCGCCCTCGCCGTCGCGGCTGCCTCTGCAGTGGCCCCTGCTGCAGGAACCACTTCTCGCTCCGAAGAGAAAATTGTGGTTGGCGCTGTCACCACCACGCTGCTCGAGTCACCCCAGCAGGGGCAGAGACTCCTGTTGCACCAGTGTCCTCCTCCTGCCGAACAGGAGACGCCACAAACTTCTCTGCTCCTCCTAGAGGATACCTCCGCGATGTCGCTGGCAGCACCGTGCTCGGCACCTCCAACATTGGAAGCACCGGTGGGCTCCCTATCTCTTGCGCAGGTAGAGCCCCCGGCTCCACCGGCAGGACTTTCGGATCCTTCGCTCACAAAAATGAGCCCCAGCTCGGTCGCCCATCTTCTGTGCGACCTCGGGGCGAGTCGCGGAAGCACCTGTGGCACCCCCCATCGGCCGATTGTACGGCCCTACTCTTTTTGCGCAGCAGCAACTGCGCCCCTTCCTCTTCCTCTTCGTCCCCTCCTCGTCATGTGGAGGAGTAGCCTGGACCGCCTTCTGCTTCTTCCGAGCACGGAGTTGTTCCGCTTCCTCCGCGCTCTCGTCAACCAGAACGGGCCTCTTCTTCGCAGAAGGCGGCTCGTCGGTCGTCCTCCTCCCGAGGAGTCCGAGCTCCGGCCGGTATCACCTCTCTAGTGGCCTTCTTCTTCAAACGAATCTTTCCAGGCCCCTTCTCAGAGCTGCGCCTGCGCCTGTGCGGCGCCCTTCGGCAGTTGATGGAGCAACAAATGCCGTTGTCACCGCGGCACCAACCCTCACCGCGGAAGAACCCGAACAACATCGGCGATGTCGTCACCTTCATACACCCTGTGCGCTTGCACAGGGATCTGTTCGGCGAACTCATCATTCGCCTCTTCATCTCTTCCTGCCTCCAGCTCTGCAGCCGCTGCGCACAAAGAAGATAGGAAGAAGAAAGTTAGTATGAGGTCACCAAACCTAAGAGTAAACCACTGAGAGACAGAGTATACTTACTCCATGGTTTGCTGAGCCCATACTTAACGAGCATGAACTCGGTCACATACCCTTCTCCATTCCGAACACCTGCTCGGAGAAGTGCATCTGATGCCCTCGCCTCATCCTGGATAAGCTTCGGAAAGCTATCCTTCTGTGCCGGGCGAATGACTGTGGGGAACCCCCACTCGGCACCACACCGGTGGCGCACGAAAAACAGCCTATCCATCCACCCCTGTTGTTGGAATACTTGTGGACAGGCTGATGTGCATCGGTCTGTTCGGTGCTTGGCGTAGTAGTAGATGTCCGCTCCTGATGCCCGCGAAGCTGACAGCTTGAAGTGTGCTCGAAGACGTCCGCCGAACCCCGGATCTCCTTCAACTTGCAGACAACACCGAAGATACAGATGTATCTCCAGGTGTTGGGCGTCAGCTGTATTGGCGAAATGCCCAAGTGTTAAGAAGCGCTTTCGCCACCTCCGGCAACGGCAGCCGGAAGCCTGCCTCCAGATGGTCCACGGATAGGAGCAGGCAACCTGGTTATTCACCAGGATCGTGTCGCTTTCCCTGGCGTCGACGATCTCGTACTCGTCCCCAATCCGGAAGCTCTCATGGAGACCACTGAAGTGGCGGTATCGTGGTCCACTCGGCGCTGTGACAGTCACCCCGCTAGCTCCGGCAGCGGCTTTCCCCTTGCTCGCCATTGCCGGAAGGACTGCAGAAAGCGGCGACGGCGCGAAAGGACGAAGCAGAAGACAGGGAGAGGAGAAGGCAAGGAAGCACGAAGATCTCAAAGATGGAGGGTTTCTGGGAGGCGTAGCTCCCGCCCTCATCTCGTCCCCTCCTTATAAGGAAAGAGGAGGGAACGAAATTCGAGGCGGGCCCTAAAATGCCGCTCCTTCCGGTTTTGAAAACGCCCCTTCAGGTACAGCATTGGCGACCGTCCGAGCGCAGCGGCGGCACCTCAGGTATGGCGCGGCTTTGCACCATCATGGGGGTTAGCCGTTTGACAGGACCCTAAGCGGCGGCATCCCGCAACGGGCCATCGCATAAATGCGGAAGCGACGCCCTCGAAGCCCTCGTTTCACCGAGCCATTCGAGGCGTGGGGGGCAAGTGTGGTGGCTAAATCTGGTCACCTAGGCCATGAGGCTCGTTACGGCCCATTCACGTCCCGTCAACAACGTGGCACCGTCATCGAAGGGCACGCCCTCTCCAGGATGGCTCGAAGACCTCCATTGTGTGACTCCCGTGATCGGAAGCTGTCAGGTTCCGCTGCGGCATACCTCCGAGCAGAGCAGATCACCGCCTTCCCTTACCGAACAACTATGAACGGCTTCCGAACAAGAACAGTGACTCCGCTCCATATGAAACTACCCTCGATGTTACCGAACAGCATGTTCGAGCCCCCACGTGGGTCACCTGCTCGGAAAGCATTCCAAAGGGTTCCGAGCAGGTTCTCTGACTCGCAGAACGGTTGTAACCGCCCCAGGCCACGTTCTCCACCATCAAGGGGCGTGAACTGCCTAGCAGCCTAACGGACACCAAAGTCATAACTCCTCCCGTTATGCGCGTGCGTCAAGGCGCCTCTTCAGGCACGATCCGCCGAACGTTACGCACGTTGGCCTCGACACCGACGCCTATAAAGGCACATGTACAGTACCATGCAACGGTACGTTCTCTTCCTCACGCGAACACATTCTCGCATTCCGAAACCCCCTGCCTCACAAGCTCTCCACTGACTTAGGCATCGGAGGGTTTCCCCGGTCTTCACCGGGCCTCCTGATCCTATTCTGGTTTTGCAGGTCTTCGTCCTCACCAGCAATCGTCTTCCCTCTCTCATTCCAGTGGAGGTCCGTTTGGCTCAGGTCCAAACAGGATCACACCACCACAGAAAGGGAAATGAATTTGCATATGACATGTCATGGTTTGCACAGACTTGATTTACACCAAGTCGTTCTCATTCTTCTTTCCTGTTTGTGCTGCAAGGAGGAGGAGATGAGAGAGAGAGAATTTGATGAGGCTGCTGATCCTATAAAAAGAAACATCTTTGTAATAAAGAGAAGATATTTGAATCTGAAATGGCATTGTCAAAGTTAGAATATTTTGTAATAAAATGATGTTACAAAACTATTTTCCTTTGTCATATTCGCTATTGTAGAAGCTTTAAGTTCCATTTGGTCCATGTGACCAACAGTGTGAAGAACAAAATATTTCTCAAATTTAAATGTGACCGTTCGAGGATCTGTCTGGATCCGCTCTCCGAATGCAGACAAACGGAGAGAGAAGGGTAGAAGAGTATGACGAAGGGCCTAACCGCCTGTGAATGTGGCGGAAACCTCCCCCCACCATCCCCCGCAGTCGAGAGAGCTCAGCCGCCCCGACCGCCTTAACCTTTCTATAGACAAAAAAGGTTTTGCGTGGAATGCATTCGGACAAAAAGTACCGCCCATCGTCCCTCTCGCTCTCTCTCTACTATCCTTCACTCCCTCCGTCTCACCGTCCTGTCGTTTTTCCGTTAACTTCTTTTTCCTTCCTTGTAACATCTCAGCCATCAATGAAAGAGTCAGCAAAAGTTTTCAAAATATCTATCCGGGAAGGAGATCTCTTATGATATGTACGCTATGGGAGGCGTATTAATGCCAGTCCCGACAAATATTGGAAATTGACAAAGCCTCCCACACATCTCGCATGCCTCTCCCATGCACCGGGCGTACCGTGTGGCAGTCATGTCTACGGAGGCCTCTCTCTCTCTCTCTCTCTCACGCGCGCGGTCACGCACACAGCCATAGACACACATCTCGAGACCTTTTCCCCGCAAGGCAAGAACTCCGACGACGAGCACCATCGGCTCGATTTCTTTTTGGAAAGATGCGGGACTCGATTAGGTTGCTGTGGTGACGCTGCTGCTGCAGCGGCTGAATTAATTAATCAGAAGATAAAAAATATAAAAAGAAAATAGCAGTGAAAAGCATTACAATGCACCTGTACATTGCCCATATCATGTGTGGATTGACGTTGGGGGGACTTGGTTCCCTAAATAAATAGTTCTCTGCGTCAATCCACCATCACAAGGATACAGTCGCTAACCAATTTACGAGCTAAAATGAGGAGAAGAAAAAGGGGTTGGACTTGGGTCGACGGGAGAATGAGAATAACATCAAAGACGATTCTGATCAATAAGAAGCTAGTCGTAATTAAACAACAACCGAGGAAGAAGAAGAAACATATATGTGAGGTCAGGCCTACGGCTGCTGGGGCTGGCTGATCTCTCCGTCCCTACAGAGACCCACGTCTATGGTCATGGTCCTGTCGCCTTTCTTCCGGGGCCGCACCCTGCAGCAGTTTCTCCTCGGCGCCTGCACGTCACAAACCCACAAACAATATTGTGAAACAAAGCATATGGAAAATATATACTAGTGTAAATATCGACGACTTTTTTTTTATTATTTGTAGCCTAGTGGCGGACATCCGCCACTGAAAAAAATCTAGCGCCACTCCGATTCGATCCTACTAGTTTTTATATTAACGTACCCGGGAAGAGACGAGAAAGAGAGAGAGACGCAAAAATCTCCTATTACTACTAGCTAGGTCGGCTTACTGTCTCCTTAATTAATAGTGTAAGTAATTAGAAAGTAGAAACAAATTCGATTTATGATTAATAGTGTAAGTAATAAGAATGTAGAAACAAATTCGATTAATGATGGATCTTAATTCATTCATCTCTTTTTGTTTTTGGTTCTTTACTCATTCATCAATCTCAGCGAAATCAAAAGAAGGTGATGGTGACTAAATGAGAAGGTAAACTATTTCAATTAATTGGGTAAAGAAAGTATCAAGTACCATGTTAGAATTAATTATAAAGAGAGCGTTGTCATCGGTGCTCGAGCCTTCATCCATGAATTGTTCTACGGTGCCGCACCTACTCTTGAGGAGAAAAATTTTCTGCATTTTTTAAAGTGTAAAAATATTTAGTCATCTTATATTTTTTTCCTCTCATTAGTAGAAAAGAAGATAGAGATTTATGTGCCAAATTAATTCTTACCAATGAGAAGGGGAAAGTACAAAATAATTAAATATTTCTACACTTTTAAAAGTGCAGAAAACCTTTCTCACTCTTGAGATTGACTGATATCTAATTGGTTTATTACTGATTATAAATTCTCTTTTGTGATGATCTTTTAGTTTGGTTATTGTCTCTCGAGTTGTATAGAATTGGCCTCTGTCAATTTTTTAAAATTATTTATAAATAAATTGAGAATAATTAAAAAAATTATAAAAGACAATGTGCCTCTTTTTCCTCTCTCTCTCTCTCTCTCTCTTTTGTAGAACGGATGTGTTTTTTGTTTTCTTTTGATGTTATATAAAATTAAATTTGATATTCATGGGTGGTATGGTATGATATGCATCACGACGGAATGGTGCCAGTTTTACGTACCCGGTCCCACAGGTGTGGATCCGCCCGCTTGTAGACTACCACCCTTTCCACTGTCGATGGCTCCTCTATCTTCCACTTGCACGCCGGATGCTTCGCCTCTCTCCGGTACCTCGCGTAATAAGTCACCGTCGTCGTTGCCCCTCTTCCCTCAGTGGCGTTATTGGCGGTGGCGGCGGAGGCAAAGTAGAAGACGAAGGGCTTCTGGCAGGGGCTCCGGGCGACGGGCCGGGTGTTGAAGGAGTAAGCGGTGTAGTCCGCCCGGCGGTACCAGTTGAGGAAGGTCCTGGTCGGCGTCTCCACCTCCCTCGGCGACATCACCCCCCTCACCACCTGCACCGCGTACCCCCACGACACCGCCACCGTCCACTTGCGGCCGCTCCTAGAGTTCACGTCGTAGCAGATGCTCTGCTGCATCACCCCGCCTGAATCCAGCCTCACAGGGCCCTGGAACAGCTTCCTCAGCGCCGATACCCGCGTCTCCCCAGGAAAAACCGGCTCTACCACGTCCAGGTGGTGGATGGATACGAGCGGCGCTACCGGGTGCGCCGCCAGCAGGCCAAACAGGCTCCCATACACATCGTATTGGTGGAACCCCGGTTCCCTGGTGAGGGGCACCCCTAGCTCCGCCATGCACGCCTGCATCCGGTCGTCGCTCCCGTACAGTGCCGGGTACCGCGCTATGCAGCGGTCCTGCATCCGGGTTAGCGCCTCTGCCAGCGGGCGGCTGATGGCGAACCCGCCCCCGCCGTAGGCCATGCCGTAGGAGAAGTAAATATTCTGAAGGTGGCTCTCTGAGACAGCGCCGATGTAGTATGGCTGCCGGTAGTCGTATTTAGACAGAACCCGGAGGAGGTTGTCAGGGAAGAACACGGTGTCGTCGTCGCCCATCACGAGCCAGCGGACCTCGGAGGCGCCGGCGGGCAGGTTGCGGATGGTCTCCGACACGATGCGGGAGATGCGGATGGCGGAGCGGTGACCGCCCCGGTGAGTGTAGGGGAACTTGGAGGTGTCGGCGGATATTCGGATGCGGGGAAGAAGGCCCTGCTCGCCGCGGGGGGTCTTCACGGTGTTGTCCAGCCACACGCACCCTCGCATCTCCCTGGGCCGCCACCATACCTTGATGTACTCCTTTCGCTTGTCCCAAAGCTTCGCCGACGCCGCGATCCCGAAGACGATGTGGCGGAGAGACGTCGCCATTTCAGACGAAGGAGAGCGAGGCCTCACCGACAGAGGAGGAGAGCCGGTGGGGGCATCTATGCCCTCCCCCTGCGGCGCTGTGGACAGCTGCTGGAGACGGGACGGTGGGCGAGAGAGGGAGGTGTCGTTGCCCGCGGACGCGGAGGTGGCGAGACCGATGGTAGCGCGGAGGACGGCGTCGTTGAGGATCCCCTCATCCTCGGGCGACGTCTGGTGGCGGCGATGGGGGTAATAGTGGCGGCAATATGTGGGGAACAGCTGGAGGAAATAGACGGCGTAGGCGGCGAAGAGGAGGACGGCGGTTAAGAGCATGGCCCTCCTGAGGAAGAGGAGGAGAGCGCGGGAAGGTGACGAGCCCGAGTGTGGGGAGGACAAGGGGGCGGTAGTGGGGTTGCGGCACAGCCCTAGCAGCAGATAATCCCAGATGAAGCGGCGGCCCCCAGAGGCATTCTTCTTCTTGTAATCGTCGGGGTCGCCCATCTGGTGGTGCGCCGCGGGGCCGCCGGCCCCGATCCCTCCTCCGCCACCGCCTTTCATGGCGACCTCCCCGATCCCCCCTGCTGCCGGTGCCCGCGAGCTTTCTCTCTCTCTCTCTCTCCTCTCTCTCTCTCTCTCTCGTTGTCACAAAACGAAAAAAAAAAAAAGCAGACACTTTTTCTTCTTCTTGTTTTGCTTTGCTTCGCCAATGCAAATGCAGATCCGAATACGGTGGCCTTGGGAGGACGGAATCGAAGGGCACCAGAGCAAGTTGACGCCGGATGCCGTCTGGGAGGATTCAGGTTACGGGATCAGCAGACACGGTCACACAGGCGTGTTAGGGCAGGGGCACTTGGTGGGGGGAGAGAGAGAGAGAGAGAGAAGGTGAGGAGAGAGGGGTGGCGCCAGCGAGCATGCAGTTGCGACAGGTTGCACATCCTCCTCGTGTAGTATGACCCGCCCCGCAGCTGACCGGTCTCTCTTTCCCACCACCCTCCGGGCCTTCCTATCAATATTAATAAAGGAATTAAGATAGTAATTTTTCTTTTTCGATTAACTGCATCTCCGTGTGGGCGGTGCTATCCCCCACTTATTAGAATGTTACTTAAAGCTGTTCCCCTCCTCCTTAGAGAACTAATCAAGTGTCATATTATCTCCTCGGGTAAAATGTCTTCAACTTTCCTACCATCACTTAAAAGTAATAATCTTCCCCGGGCAGCGCAGCTTACATAGAGAGACAAACCAAGGTATCCAACGGCCTTTAAAATTTTAACCCCCTAAAAAATATGGAAAGGTGGAGAGATGTGGGCCGATTTCGACAGTTGATTAAGTACCAGATATCTTTCCTTAGAAGGTATATATCATGCCTCGAGAAACACGAGCAACTAAGGTACGCACTTGGGGGATACTACTAATATTTGAAGTCGAATGCAACAACCTCTCCAGTCTCCACACACACACACAGAAAACGTTGAATGGATCAAAATGCACTGCCTCATAATAATAACTCACTCGGATCACGCTCGTTTCAGGAGTAGAATGCATAGACATCATTTAACGAGGTTGACCACGAGTGGATCTTTAGCTTTTAATAACATTCGACTCCGGAACATATAGCCAGCCAATTCATTCGCTATTGCATGCTGTCTTGAATCAGATGGAATCTTTGACAAATGAAAAAAAAATCACGGAACAAGACGGTTTCTTTTAACCATTTGGTGTACATACATTGTAAAATGGGGAACAGATTCCAAAAGATGATTGTGATATTTAACTCTACAGAATCACAAGACCAAAATTTTCAAACGCGATCTACAAGATTTAATTAGTATATATCAACGAGTTTAAACTACTGATAGCTTAAGATTTGGAGATGGTACGTGGATTTCTATGTTATCAGACTTGAAACTTTTGTGATCTTCTATACAATCCTACTTGAAAGTTTTGTGATCCTATTCTTCAACCGGTGGCAGATATTTTTCCTGTTTTCAAAATAAAGGAAATGTTGACAAGGCGTGGCCTTTTGGTTTCTTACACAAGTCTGATCGGTCTGGCCATGTAAAACTGCCTTCAATGGTTTGCGTGGTGTCGCGTCTTCACGGATAGACCACATTTCAGTTATCATGCATGGGAAAGCCAAGAAGCAATTGTTTGACGAAGAACGTTACCCGATGCCTTCGAACGTGGTAGAGACCTTGGCAAAGTTTCATGATTAAGAAGAGTCTTAATCTACAGATTTATCCATGCATTAATGACAGGAGTCGGACCTAAGGGTGTCAATGGTGGGCTTAGGCTGGCCTAATTTAAACTCAGTTCAGTCCAACACTAAAATAACTCAACTCAAGTCCAACTCAAATTAATGGATCAAAGTAAAAAAATCCATGCTAACCCATTGGGGCCCGTTTCAGCCCATCAAACTAATATGTAGATAGGTTCACTATTTTAATTAAGCATGTTTTAATTTAGAGGAAACTGTTGGTGTTGTGGTGACCGGTTTCTTTATTTAAGCATGTTTTTAATGTATGTGTAGGTATGTAGTTATTGATAGGTATGGTGGTTATTGATGTCTCTTAACCCATTGGACTAACCCGAGTCCAACTCATCAAGTGATGAGTTTGACAAATGGGCTTCAAAAGAGATCCATGGGCCATCATATTTTAACCCAAATTGAGTGTGGAGTGGACTGCCCATTGAGCTTCAAATTAACCCAGCCCATTGACACCCCTAGTCGGACCTTTTGATGGGTTTGGGAGGCCCAAACTTGTTGTAGAGCTACGTCTGGAGGCGTGTTAGAAAATGGAAGATGGAATATTGTGTTGAGTAGTTGAGAATGAGGAAAATGATAATGTGCTCGACCTGGGAGGGACGAATTAATGGTCATTATCCGTCCCAAGTATATCCATTAAATGTGACTTGTAAAATTGGTTATCACTGCCCAAGTTTGTGGGTGAAGCTGCATGATCAAGAAGACAAGTTCAAGTGCACAGAGACGTGAATGGAGCTATGAAAAGGACGCTTCCAATGAAACACCTTCTCTCCCTTCTCTCTACTATTTTAGTTCTCTTCTTATGTGTGCTTTTTGCCCCATGACACATGTGCCATTCTATCATTCCCTCTTTCTTCTTCATTTCTCTGCTCTTTCTTGGTATTCCTATTAGTTCAACCTTGCTCCATGCTTTCCAAATGACCCCCTAACAACAACCTCACTGATGACATTATGTAGCCACGCATTCCATGTAATGGTGTGACGAACTTCTATCATATAGCACAGCAGATAGATAGAGTCAAACCTTCATAAGCATGGTGGATCTTAGTTTCTTGCTCTTATGATTAAACCCTCTGTGAATAATTCATGCTCTAACTTCCAAAAGGTCATGGTTATCCCTTTTATAGGGCTCCTAGGCCGGCGTGAATAGTTTTATTGTGCCCGGCCTAGCTCAGCCCTCTTGGCACATATGAGGAGAAGAGGAGTTAAAGGATTTCGAGAGGGAGCTTAATCCCTTATCAGAACTTATATCTCCATATCAAGGCCACCTTCAAAAGAACATCAGCAGTCGTAGGTAAGGGTTAAGCATGACAAGTCTCAACTATGCGTAGTCTAGCAAGTAATTCACTCTTTCGCCTCAATCTTCCATCTAAGACTAAGTTCCCTCGATCGCTAACTTGACCTTGGAGCCCAAGACTCCCTTCCCGGGATTGACTGTCTTGCAGGTAGATTTAGCATTAAGGATCGATAAGACATTTATTTTCCCTTGTCTTGAGAATGCACTTGGACCATCTGTGGTCGTCCCTCCCCAAGATCTAATAGAGATCAGACAAACCATACCATTAGCATTGTTTGTGAGAACTAAACAAGAGGTCAAATGCTTTGTCTTAGCATCTTGTTATTACAAGACTTGCACACTCTTATCCTCACTAGGGGGACTATGCAGAGGCATGTTTAGTTCCACATTGGATGTAGTGAAAATAAGTGTATGCTTATAAAAAAAACTCATTCCTCCCAACTGGGTCCCTTTTCTAGGAAAAGAATTGTGAAGCCTAGGTTTTATTGTCTTGTGTGTGTGCATTATTTCACGCGCATCTTAACTCTCTTATGTTTATGTTACTGACTCAACTAACAACACATTTAAGATTTTCTTTAAGGTGTGATTTTTGAAGGTAAGCCCCCCCCTCCCCCAACCCCCTGTCTAGGTGAATTATTGCTGCCAACGATCCAACGAATTGATATCAAAGTAGGTTCTCTCAGTAAAGAATCCAACAATTTGAGAGCATGGGGTAGCGGAACCCAGATATGAAGGTCAGTTTGTCAATCATCTTTCCTTCTTCGACGCCAATATTACAACTACTAGAAGACATGCATGGAATTCTTTCTCTAAGTTATAAATCTCGACCTCTGGTCAATTATAGAAGGAGATAGAAAATCTTCTATAGAAACTAGACAAAAAATGATAAAAATTAATCTCACTAAGTAGCAAAGCAAAAAGCATTTTATGTTGTGCTCTTTCTAGAAAAGAATCTAATATTCTAGAAAATCTTCTATAGAAACTACACGGAAAATGATAAAAAAAAATCTCACTAAATAGCAAGGAAAAAACATTTTATGTTGTGCTCTTTCTAGAAAAGAATCTAAAAGAATATTTTCATACATAACTACTAACGAAATGTGGGACAAACTAAAATAACTTATGAAGGAAACAGATAAAGTTAGGAAAATAAGAATTGATATCCTAGTAACCAAATGTGAACAATTCAAAATGAAAACTGATGAAAACATAACACAAATATATACAAGATTTACAGACATACTGAATGGCTCAATCTCATTCGGTAAAACATATTCTCAAGGGGATTTGGTTAGAAAATGACTAATATCTCTTCCTAGACAGTGGACTCCCAAAGTAATGGCCATCGAGAAAGTCAATGGCTTATCCAGTATGACGATGGAAAAACGCATTGGGTCTATAATGGATCATGAATAAATATAGAGAGATTAACAGAAAGTTCTTCTAGAAAAAGAGTTACTAATGTGATAAAAGTTGCAGCACCACCCTCATCTTCTAATTTTGACGAGACAAGAACCTCAAGCACTGAAGACATTAAAGAGGAAGCTCCTCCTCTCAAGAAGTAAAGGATCATTGCCAAGAAGAAGAAACACAGCTCAAAGAGATTCTTCAAGAAGGAGGCAAGAACCAAATCAAAGGAACTAATTTCCTATGAGTGAAAACAACCCAGACATATGAAGACAGATTATTTGAAGCTGAAAAAATAAGGAAATGGTAGAAACATCAAGAAAAGACAAAAAGCACAAGCATAGAAAGTTCAAAAAGCACAAAAAGAAGGTTGTGACAAGTGAGTGGGATAACAGGGAATCAAGACTAGTTCCTTCATACAGTAACCCAAATTTCTATAAAGTGCCAATAAATAGAAAAGCTATTATCACATGCGTAAAACTAACATGGAATCACATGAAAGTTTATGATGACAAACTAAATAATAGATATAAATATTAGTAAAGAAACTTGGGTAAAACAAACATGTTTGGGTCAACAAAACCCCAAGTTATGGCTTAAGACAACAATGTCTAATGTAACATAACACCTAATGTCGCATTTGAGAAAATCAATCAAATCTCACAATAAAATATATATTTTGAGGCTAATAATGTCTCTCAACATCCACAACTGAATAGGGCAAAAATGAAACTAATTAGGCCAAGTGACAAATATGGGAAAAATCCCTAGAAATTCGTAATGTCTAGTTGGGCATTCATAAAAGGAACTAATTTGGGTTGATACCTAGCTTAATGGGCTGCTAGATTGGCCCAAGATCAAGTCCTATCATGTGAAGATGTTTCCTAAGGTTGCCTCTCACCAAATCAAGCTAGGAGATCCCAATTTTAGGAAACTTGGATGGGAAATTTGGAGCCTTAATGTTTGAGTCATGGTATGACTCGTAAACAACCATAACTCTATAAATATCAACTATAAACCTTTGAGGGATGAGTTTACAGCTTGTTGGAGTCGTACGGAGGCATTCTAGGGCTGGTATTGAGGAAGGGATCACCTCTAACATGGTCATCTTTTCGAACCTGTGATTTGTGACGTCTTGCAAGCAACTTTTAGTTTACAGCAACCAAAGGTAGGCATTCTCAGGCTTGAACATGATAAATCCTATATCATCTTGTTCCTCATCAAGTCTAAATCAATTACATGTTGTTTGCCTAATTTTTATGTAGTATATTATGTGTAACAAGTGTTTTATGACTATAGTGCGAATCTAGGGTTCTTACTACTTAACTTGTGATTTCTGCATCTCTGGGCCAAATTGATTCAAATAAAATGCATAGGAATTATAGACACGCCATTTTGGCAACATGTCGAGTAAATTTCATGTTATACCACGATGCCTCAAAGTGGCTCTCTTCAATTAACCTCTTGAGTGATTTTTCTATTTTTTTAGATTTTTTTAGAATTTTTAGGAATTTCCAAAAGGGGTCTAAAGGTGTCTGTTGAGCTTAACTGATTCGCGACTGACACAGTGGACGCCTTTTAGGAGGTTTGATCCACGTCGGGTAAAATCGGCACGTATCACACTTCCTTTTCTAGCGTTTACCCTATTTTGAATCGCGTCCTAGCAAGCCGTCGTGATTAATAGTTTCCATTTTCGAATTATGGCAATTTTCAAAATTATTTTTGGAAAGATTTTCTCGCTAAATAGAATCGCATCCACATGATCCGTCGCATTTCTAACCTTCCATCATATGGAGATCGACTCTCTTCAGAAGATCGATTCTGTTCAAATACGTGGCAGCTTTGGCCATCTCGATTCATTATTTCCATTTATTAATATTTGGAAAGAATCATTTGAAATCGAAAGTGTTTGAAATGCGACGGACAATGCTGACGCAATTCTTGAACCTGCTATAATCGATGTTTGGAAAGACTCAATCGAAGCAAGTTGATCTTAGTAATCGCAGTGGTTTAGTCGGCCGCGATTCATTAAAATAGACGTTCACTATGTCTAACATGATTTCTGTATTTGTCCCCTATAAAAAGACCACCGAGGCCACTGTTTTGAGGACAACCCACGCATTACGCTGAAGCCCTGCCGCACGAGAGACTCAACCTCCGAAGCACTCTCACTTCCAAGCCATTCCGAGCCTCTCATTCTTGGAAATCGGAGTGGTTCCCCTCACGTACATCAGAGCGAGGCAGGAGGAGCTTCTCTTCTTCCACTCCGGCCATTCCAACAGCGGGCTCACATCGCCATTCTTCTCTCCCTCTTTTCATTTCATTTTTATTTCATCGCTTAGCACATTCATCATTTCACACATACACACACATCATTTTCTCTACACCCACATCTTTAGTGGTTTAACACCACTCCCACGAGGTGTGTTAACGCCCATGCTATCACATTTTCTTTCATTTCATTTGATTCAGTACTACATGACACCTCATAGTTTAATCAATCTTTCACTTGTTTGTTGCTTTCTCTATTTTGCAAGGTAACCGAACGAACTAAAGACTTCTTCGTCGGTCAGCCAGAGGAAGAAGTAGAAGTCAACCCGCAGTCATAACTCCCGCGATCATTGGGTGAAGGTAAGTACAACATCTGCTTCTTTACCCATCTCCTTCGGTACCCTCGCGTACCTGGCGATCGCACCTCCACCTTGCGCACACACGCACTCCTTTTCCCTATCTCTTACTCCCTTTATTTATTTTAATAAAAAATCTTTCTTTGTGGGGTGTTTGAAAAAACACGTTCACAGGAATATTCTCCATCCTGTTTACAACGATTTTCATGTTTAGAGTTTTGTCAAATACCATTTGAAACCTTCCTTTAAACACTCTATTTAAAAGAATCAGTTAGTAAATTAACTAAGGAAAAACATCTCTAGCCCTATGCTTAAAAGGATCAAAATCTGGAAATGACAAACAAGGGCTTGGTATACACCTCCAGAAAAAGGAAAACAAGTAATAAACTCAGGAAAATATCCTTTACCAAAATTTGTAAAAGAAACCAAAATGCCTCAGAAAAAGGAACCTGAAACAACCAAGCTTTATCAAAAGAAAAAGGTTTCTAAAAATTATGATCCAACCATGCATCACAAAGGCAATAAGAACTGCAAAACAAATATATTCACTGCTGCTCTCATTGCAATAAACTAGGACACACTGTGAACACCTGCACAACTAAGCACCTAGTTTGGATACCTAAAGGCTATTTTTATGCATCTAACGATCAAGGACCCAAAATTATTTGGGTACCTACTTCTGAGTAGCTCATTTGCAGGATAGCCTTGGGGCATCAGGAACAAAGGATGCTCAAGGCACTGAAGACTGCCAACTCTTCATCCATCTCATATCTGAAGAGGGAGTAGTCATTAATTATTCGTAAATTTAAATATTACTTAAATTATTTTCAAGTTCATTCAGGTGGAGTCTCTCATGCTGGGGGAGCACAGACTAAGGGGGAGCCTTCACTAAGGGGAAGTTTCATTGAATATCTATTATTGTTGAACCCCTCAATGGTAAGAAATTTTCTCAAAGGGGAGAGAATGCATGGTAAGATCCTTCCTTTTTGGTTAGTGACAAAAAGGGGGAGAGTTTGTATGAATTTTCTGAAACCTCTATGCTAACCTCTATGCTATATACATTTTTATCAGAAAATTCACATAAATTTTGTCATCACCAAAAGGGGGAGATTGTTGAACCACTCTCTATTTGTTCTTGTATTTTGGTGATAAAAATTTATGATGTAACTTAAATTGAATATTTTGTTTCATCTGTGTCGCATCAATCCCATAGCAAAATGCTAAGTCTTTCATTGATGCATATTTGGCGCACTAAAATGATAAAATCGATGTTTAATCAATATACATCGATTTCTGTTTAAAGTGCCAAAGTATCAAGCGCCGCAACGATTTGTTAAGAAATCGATGCCATAACGATTTCTTCTGTAAAGCGCAAGAAGTCGATGCCATAACGATTTCATAAGTATTCGCAACGATTTCTTTAGAAGCCATAACGATTTGCTAAGAAGTCGATGCCATAACGATTTCTTCTGTAAGCGCAATAATTTTCTAAGAAGTCGATCTCATAACGATTCTATAAGTGAGCGCAACGACTTGCCTTCATAACGATTTGTTAAGAAATCGTTCCCATAACGATTTCATAAGTCTTGCTCATAACGATTTCTTCATGGATTCTGTTCAAACTCAGATTGCCTTTATATTTCAAATATGCTTGGCGCTTAAATAAAAAGTCAAATATCTTCTGACAAAGAGCTGCATGCATATTTCAGAATCTTGTCAAAAAGATATGACCTACTATTTTCAGTATGTTAGCAGAAGCACAGTACCATGCATCGTTTATCATAAACACTCTTTTATGCTAACACTCTCTTCTATGCTCACAGACATCGAAGACCATCAGAGTCTGATTAAGACAAATGAAGAGAAAGATCAGCAACGACTAGAAAGCTCCAACGGATCTCTTCAACGGATCTATTCTAAAGCTGCTCAATATAAAAGATGGAGCATTGCTGATGAAGAACATAAGAGCCTTTTCTTGAATATCTTTGAAGGAGTGTACATCTGTGAGAAGCACCTTCACGCCACATACACTCAAGGAAGAGAGAGAGAAAGAGCCTGAGCCAAGAAGAAGCATTCAAAGCATTTCAAGCTCTCAAGCTTCCAAGCTTTCAAGCATTCGAGCCTTCTTTTCTCTCTTCTGTTTCTCTCCGAGCTTATTGTATATCTGGGGAGAGTTTGGGACTGTGAGCTTTACATGAGTGTTCATCTTGTAAGGTCTCTCAGTCTGATCTTTCTAAGAAAGATCTGTGTCCAGCTGTAGGACTGTATACAGTTGTTAACCCAGCTAGGGGTTGGTGTCTAGCAGAACCTAACTGGGGTTTGTACCAGTGTCAACCCAGCTAGGGGTTGGTGTCTAGCAGAACCTAACTGGGGTTTGTACCAGTTGTCAACCCAGCTAGGGGTTTGTGTCTAGCAGAACCGCACTGGGGTTTGTTCCAGGAGGTTGGCTTCTTTACCTGTAAGAGAAGTGGGCTGCCTTCGGCCGGGAAAGAGAAGAAGACCTGGTGGGGATCCAGGGTGTTGTAAGGTCCATAAGGGGGACTGTACCTTGGTTAGTGAAATCCCAAGAGTTTGCTTGGGGACTGGACGTAGGACTTCCATGTGGGAAGGGCCGAACCAGGATAAATCTCCTGTGTCCTTGTGTGATTGTTTATTTGCTTCCGCACTGCACTCTCTATCACACTGAACTAACCAAGCTTTCAAGTGTATTTTCTGTGTTTAAGATTCTATTTCAGATTTCAGAAAAACCTATTCACCCCCCCTCTAGGTGGCTTGCTGCCGTACCAAAAGGGCCAACAAGTGGTATCAGAGCGGGTCTCTGATCATTCAAAGAAGATCCAACGATCTTAGAGCAAAGATCTATGGCAGCTCAAGGATATGCTGAAGGTCAATCAGTCACCAGACCTCCATTCTTGACGGAGAAGATTATCAATACTGGAAAATGAGAATGGAATGCTCATTCGAGGCACAGACTTTGATCTGTGGCAGGTAATTGAGGTAGGTGATTTGTTATTTTCCTATTGAAGGCACTACTGCCATTACACTGCTGATAAAAGTAAATTATCTTTAAACTTTAAAGCTAAGAACTACTTATGTTGTGCCTTATCCAAAAGAGATTTAGTAGAGTGTCTGCATGCAAATCTGCTAAAGAAATTTGGGATAAACTGCAGATAACTTATGAAGGAACGGATAAAGTGAAACAAACTAGAATAGATATTCTTGTTTCACAATATGAACAATTTAAAATGCTTCCAAGCGAAAACATTACTACTATGTATAATAGATTTTCAAGCATAATAGTAGGCTTAAATTCTCTTGGTAAAACTCTTTCAAATGAAGAAACCGTTAGAAAAATACTTAGGTCCTAACTATTTCATGGACACTAAGGTAACGGCCATAGAAGAAGCCCATGACTTGACCAAATTATCGATTGATAATCTGATAGGTTCTCTCATGGCACATGAAATAAATATGGAGCGATTATCTGAAAGTCATCTAAAATGAAAATGCACTAACGCTCTTAAAGTTGTAGCCGCTCCTTCCATTCTTCTTCTAGTTCCCAGGATGTAGATTCTGAAGACTGTAATATGGATGAAGTATTGTCCAAGCTTCAGAAAATTCTCAAGAAGAAGAAAAATGGATCAAGAAGGATTCAAAAGAAAGAAAAAGAAAGAAAAGGAACCAGTCTGCTATGAATGCAGAAAACCTGGACATCTGAGACCATATTGTCCAAGGTAAAGAAGAATGGTCAAACCGAAAAGCTCAAGAAGCAGCACAAGAATTTAAAAGAAAAGCTATGGCGGCTGCTTGGGAAAATGAAGAGACCACATGCTCAGAATCATCAAGCTCAGATTTCGAAAAGGAGCAGGTAAATCTAGCCCTCATGGTGGGACTAAATGAGGTACTCTCTGAACCTTCTTTTGACTCTTGCACAAATTCAGGGTCAGAGTCTGAAGACTTAGAAGAAGTCTTTAATGAACTATATAATAAGCATAAGGTTGTTGTAAAAGAACTAAAAAATCTCAAGAGCAACCTTACCTGTTTAGAAAACACTAATTTGATCTTAAATCAGAAATGGAACAACTAGAAGAACAATTAAAAGAATATAAAGATAAAAATTATATTTTAAATGAAGATTTGAAAAGCAAGAACAAAGAGAAGCTAGAGTTAGAAGAAAAATTAAAAACTCTAACTGAAGAAAATCTCTATTTAAAAGAATCAGTTAGTAAATTAACTAAAGGAAAAACATCTCTAGCCTATGCTTAAAAGGATCAAAATCTGGAAATGACAAACAAGGGCTTGGTTATACACCTCCAGAAAAAGGAAAACAAGTAATAAACTCAGGAAAATATCCTTTACCAAAATTTGTAAAAGAAACCAAAATGCCTCAGAAAAAGGAACCTGAAACAACCAAGCTTTATCAAAAGAAAAAGGTTTCTAAAAATTATGATCCAACCATGCATCACAAAGGCAATAAGAACTGCAAAACAAATTATATTCACTGCTGCTCTCATTGCAATAAACTAGGACACACTGTGAACACCTGCACAACTAAGCACCTAGTTTGGATACCTAAAGGCTATTTTATGCATCTAACGATCAAGGACCCAAAATTATTTGGGTACCTACTTCTGAGTAGCTCATTTGCAGGATAGCCTTGGGGCATCAGGAACAAAGGATGCTCAAGGCACTGAAGACTGCCAACTCTTCATCCATCTCATATCTGAAGAGGGAGTAGTCATTAATTTATTCGTAAATTTAAATATTACTAATAATTATTTTCAAGTTTCATTCAGGTGGAGTCTCTCATGCTCAGGGGGAGCACAGACTAAGGGGGAGCCTTCACTAAGGGGAAGTTATTCATTGAATATATTATTGTTGAACCCCTCAATGGTAAGAAATTTTCTCAAGGGGAGAGAATGCATGGTAAGATCCTTCCTTTTTGGTTAGTGACAAAAAGGGGGAGAGTTGTATGAATTTTCTGAAACCTCTATGCTAACCTCTATGCTATATACATTTTTATCAGAAAATTCACATAAATTTTGTCATCACCAAAAAGGGGGAGATTGTTGAACCACTCTCTATTTGTTCTTGTATTTTGGTGATAATAAAATTTATGATGTAACTTAAATTGAATATTTTGTTTCATCTGTGTCGCATCAATCCATAGCAAAATGCTAAGTCTTTCATTGATGCAATATTTGGCGCACTAAAATGATAAAATCGATGTTTAATCAATATACATCGATTTCTGTTTAAAGTGCCAAAGTATCAAGCGCCGCAACGATTTGTAAAGAAATCGATGCCATAACGATTTCTTCTGTAAAGCGCAAGAAGTCGATGCCATAACGATTTCATAAGTATTCGCAACGATTTCTTTAGAAGCCATAACGATTTGCTAAGAAGTCGATGCCATAACGATTTCTTCTGTAAGCGCATAATTTTCTAAGAAGTCGATCTCATAACGATTCTATAAGTGAGCGCAACGACTTGCCTTCATAACGATTTGTTAAGAAATCGTTCCCATAACGATTTCATAAGTCTTGCTCATAACGATTTCTTCATGGATTCTGTTCAAACTCAGATTGCTTTATATTTCAAATATGCTTGGCGCTTAAATAAAAAGTCAAATATCTTCTGACAAAAAGCTGCATGCATATTTCAGAATCTTGTCAAAAAGATATGACCTACTATTTTCAGTATGTTAGCAGAAGCACAGTACCATGCATCGTTTATCATAAACACTCTTTTATGCTAACACTCTCTTCTATGCTCACAGACATCGAAGACCATCAGAGTCTGATTAAGACAAATGAAGAGAAAGATCAGCAACGACTAGAAGAGCTCCAACGGATCTCTTCAACGGATCTATTCTAAAGCTGCTCAATATAAAAGATGGAGCATTGCTGAAGAACATAAGAGCCTTTTCTTGAATATCTTTGAAGGAGTGTACATCTGTGAGAAGCACCTTCACGCCACATACACTCAAGGAAAGAGAGAAAGAGCCTGAGCCAAGAAGAAGCATTCAAAGCATTTCAAGCTCTCAAGCTTCCAAGCTTTCAAGCATTCGAGCCTTCTTTTCTCTCTTCTGTTTCTCTCCGAGCTTATTGTATATCTGGGGAGAGTTTGGGACTGTGAGCTTTACATGAGTGTTCATCTTGTAAGGTCTCTCAGTCTGATCTTTCTAAGAAAGATCTGTGTCCAGCTGTAGGACTGTATACAGTTGTTAACCCAGCTAGGGGTTGGTGTCTAGCAGAACCTAACTGGGGTTTGTACTAGTTGTCAACCCAGCTAGGGGTGGTGTCTAGCAGAACCTAACTGGGGTTTGTACCAGTTGTCAACCCAGCTAGGGGTTTGTGTCTAGCAGAACCGCACTGGGGTTTGTTCCAGGAGGTTGGCTTCTTTACCTGTAAGAGAAGTGGGCTGCCTTCTTGCCCGGGAAAGAGAAGAAGACCTGGTGGGGGATCCAGGGTGTTGTAAGGTCCATAAGGGGGACTGTACCCTTGGTTAGTGAAATCCCAAGAGTTTGCTTGGGGACTGGACGTAGGACTTCCATGTGGGAAGGGCCGAACCAGGATAAATCTCCTGTGTCCTTGTGTGATTGTTTATTTGCTTCCGCACTGCACTCTCTATCACACTGAACTAACCAAGCTTTCAAGTGTTATTTTCTGTGTTTAAGATTCTATTTCAGATTTCAGAAAAACCTATTCACCCCCCTCTAGGTTGGCTTGCTGCCGTACCAAAAGGGCCAACATTGATGAAGGCATCCACACATCTAGAATAGATTTTTAGTGTGTTTCCCCTCTAATTTCCTCGACTTATGTGCTCTCTCATTTTCTATGTGATTTGAAATGATGGTAAAAGATGTCCAGTCAACTGGACGCGATTTTAGATTTTTACGATTTTAGATTTTTTCCCGCTCATTTAGATCTATAATAACCTAGGTTCCTACTTAAAATTTTGGGTGAGTAGCTCCTAACATGTTCAGTTAGGGCGATGCTTTAGTGAGGCATCTGTCAGGGCTAATGTGCTAGTCACCATCATCTTCCGTGTCACGTCTAATCAGTGGGACGATTTAATCTTCTATGTGGTAGTCTAACACCTATCAACGTGGCAGGCGGATGACATGTCTAGTTGTCATGGTGGTCCTTGTGGATGCGTTGGTGTTACGGCAAGGTAACAAGACATGTTAATGTTGTTAACGCATCATGTCACTCTGACACATTCTAGGTGCCGAGTGTAGGATCGAATAGGTGGATGGATCAGATCTAGAAGGGGGGGGGGTTGAATAGATCTAATCACCAATTAATGCGGAAGCTTAAGTAATTTAAAAATTACTTCGAATTAAGATATGTATTCAAATGAAACCCCACTGAACAGATGCAATATGTGTGATTAGCCTGTGTGAGCAAATCAATTAGTAGTGTGAGCGAAATCCCTATGCATGCATCTAGCGCAATACAAAGTCAAACCACAATTCAAACCACTACACAGAGGATTTTTAGGTGGTTCAGAAATCACCTCTAGTGACTCCTACGTCCACCCCTCACACAGTGAGGCCACACTACTCAAAACCTTGAGTACAACACACACTGGAGCACGACGACTCCAACACCTTTGAGTATGATGGCTCAACATACAACCTTGAGTTCAACGACTCACAAATTGAGCACGACGGCTCAAACAACAACCGGAGCATGACGACTCCAAATTGAGCACGACGACTCAAACCACACAGTGAGTGCGACGACTCACAAACCAGATCTCGACGGCTCACAATACAAAAGCTAGATCAAACATGAATGAAATCAGATCCTCTAGCAATGATCTGATTCACAGACTCAATAAACTCAAAAATCTGTACAGAACTTCATGTACAGATCTCACAAGAAGAAATAAGATGAACACTCCAAGAATTAGGTGAAAGAAGTATGAATTGGATGTTCTTCGGTGAAGAGGTCTTGTAGACGCTTGAATTGAGGAGCCTTGATGGAATTCGGTGGAGATTCTCCTCAGTTGGCGATACTCTGCTTTGATGGCATCTGAAATGCCAGAAATCCTTCTTCTACTTTTGCTCTTCAGTTGAATCTTCTCCCTTTCCTAGCACAGCAACCTTCTCTCCAGAGATTCCCCTTGATTCCCAAGTCCTTCCTCTTGAAAGGATGGCCTGCAACTTCTGGAGATGGAGCCAGATCTGGAAAACCCCTTTTTGCCGCCAAAAATCTTCTTCTGGAAGTGTATGGGCTCTCTTGCCTTTGGGGTAGGAGAATCATGGGTATTTATAGCCCCATATGTCCATAAAGTGCCTTGGGGTGCATGGGCACAGAAATCTAGGTCCAATCCTGTGACGACCCTCATTATACCGGTACGGTTATACCAACCCACGTCGGTATAGTGAACGTTATCACAGTGGGGTATTTACCTAAACAATAACATACGATTGAGATACTCATAAATATAAATACAGAGTAGAGGAAGCAAAAGAACCACTTGTCTTCATTTCATCATCCACATTTAACATACATGATTCAAATGACAAATTTAAGAGAATTAAAGTCCACATAATGAAATACTAAACTCAAATACATAGTTTGTCCACAAATTCCTTAATAGTTCTATTACAATGCCTCGTTACATACTATGAAAGCAAAAGTCACAACGTCGACTCCACCAGGCTACTCGCCACGCTCGGAGTCACTCTCTACTGTCTCCTCCAAAGGTGTCGGGTCACCAAGTAAACCTGTACGCCGAAGCAAGGAGTGAGTCTAAAAGACTCAGCAAATAACACCACACACCTCATACATGCATATATCACAGTAGGTTTTTTTTCATTTCAATTTACAAAGCAAAACATATAGCATGCTTGGACATTGATAAAAGACAACCTATCATGACAATTCTACAAAATTTAAAACACATGGTACATGATTTAAGCCATTCCAAAATAATATTCTATCACATGCTTTCTACTCATTCAATCACATGAAAGCTATATTTCAAATCAAGCTACAACATGGAAACACCACACATGGATTCTTGCCTACATAAAAGGAAACATTCCTATCATGGTTTCTACACATTATTACACATGCACATTATCATTTTATACACTTTAAGATTGCTGTTTTGACATGGATTTAGCAATTCACATTCTATCACATGAGAGCTACATTCCCGATTAATCTACAACATGATAGCACTTAAACATGGAAACGCTTACACATAAGAAAGAATTGTTCCTAGCATGGATTCTATGCATTTTTACACATATAAAACATTCTTATAAACACAACTAGGTTGCTGTTATAACATAATTTCACATTAATGTATCATGGATCACAATTTCACAATCTAACTTATTGGTTTCACCCGTTTGTACAATCACTCATTCACATAGTTCTCTTTTTACACATTGCACATTTACACATATTCACACTACACACTTTACACATAATCACATTCACATTTCACAATTTAGTGTCGTGACACATAGTCCAAACCACCATTAGAAGGACACATCACATAACACATACACATAGATGTCACCTAGGCAATACAGTGACGACTCTTAGACTGCGCAGATCGGGAGAACAAGTCTCCACCCTAACCAGTGGTACTTGTCCACCTCCAAGATTTCATCCTAATGCCCTTAGGATCTTAACACATTGAACCTTTCCATGGAGACTTTTCCATGGTACGGTTCCACGGCCCTCTATGGAAGCAGTGTCACCCATGGCACAGTCTTACACATTACACATTCTGATTTTGAACACACATATTTCACATGTCTTTACATTCTCTCACCTATTCACATGGCTCTATTTTCCTAATCATGATACTACTGTTGACAGAATTCAAACATTCAGTAGCTCACATTAATCAGGTTGGCAATCACATTATCAACTCATATTCATGATAGCATGCATTTGTCACATGTTTTCACATGGAAATTTCATAATACACTTTATAGTTATCCAATCATCATGAAATTTTAACCACACACTAATTGCAGGTTTATGATCACACATGCAAACTTTCATATTTTTCTGAACCACAGGGAATTTACAGAAACTAAAACATTCAATTTCATGCCATTTATAATTCAATCTTTCATGAAACATAACATGCATATCAGATTTGATAGTTCACAGACCTGAACCTAACATACACATTGTTGCAAGAATTTCCCCCGAATTTATTGCGCCACACACAATTTACTGTAAATTTTGAATAACCTACTCATGCTTTCTATTTCCATTACAGAAATTACAGTAAATCACATGAACATGAACAAATTCTCAAATTTGCAGGGTATGGACTGGCACATGTACACATGGTATATAAAAATTTAGGGCATTTAATTCCTCAGGAATCATGTAGACAGTAGGTGAACATGCATAATCCATTTTCTCCAACATGTATTTCAATAAATCTAATAATTTATGCCATCCACCGAAAATCGCAGAAATTTCCACACACATCACATTATCTATTTTACATATCATATAAAAATTACACTATATCCTCATGTGTCAAAGTCTGGAAAATAATTATTTAAGGCAGAACAGTTTACTGTTCTGCACTGAAGAACTTAACGGCAGTGTCTGACCGTTCAGGGATATGGACGGCAAGATCCCTGGCCGCTGACTGGAGATCTTGGCGGCAAGAGGACTTGACGCCAAGTTCCTGTCTGTGCAAGAACACAGATTGAGCTCCAAATAACAGAGGAATGTGAGGATCCAGGACACAATAAAATCTCATAAAAATGGTAGAAACCTCCTAGACACATACATGGACGAAGTGGGTAGGTTACTTGCCTTTTTAAAAACCTCCAAAGGGATCTAAGTTGCTGTTGAAGCTCTCCTTGGGGAGTCCCAAGAAGCCTCCAAAACACCACTCCTCCGGGTTCTTGGTCGACCTCCACAGCAAGCTGGGGTCGGGGAAGCCTTCTCCTTGGTCCACTCTGGCCTCCAATTGCAATGGATCGCCGGATGAGGCTCCAAGTTGTCGGATCAGAGCGTGCAAAGTCTGGTTTTTCTCACAGAAGCTAGGGTTTTCTCTCTTCTCCTTGCAAAGAGCCAAAGAGAATTCTTCTGATGCAGAAGGGGGTTTGGTTTATAGGAGAGGGGTTTGGGGAACCCCGGAGAGGTGATGGGATGGCCTGATAGTCGTTGGGGACATCTCCCCAATGGCTGGGCTTGCTTGCCCCCGGAATTTCGGGGTCTGCAACGCATGCAGGTCAGGGATATTAACGTCCACATCCATGGCCGTTGACTTAAGTATTGGCGGCCATCGAGGTGGATGCTGACTCATCATGGACGTCCATCCATGTTGACGCCAATTTGGCCCTTCGGCCAGAACTTAAAACATGCAGAAACCATGCTTAACTTATACATATATACATGCCATACATATACTATCATGAACACACTACCACCATGCAATTCATAAACTATTTACAACTAATTATACACATGCACACATAAGTATAACTAGTTAATACGTACGTAGATATGTACATCTATGCATACACAAGTATGAATTATTTACACGTAATAAAATAATACAACAAAATTCGAGGGCCTTATATATCCATTGATTCCCAAGCAGCCACGTGTCCAGAAAAATTCACGTTTTTGAGTTTCAGTCGAAGTGTGTCGACACCACAGAGCATTGTGTCGACACCACAGACATTGTCTTCAAACTGGGTTTCTGGGACAGTGATCTAGTGTCTACACCATAGGGCACTGTGTCGACACCACAGGCAGACTGTGTCGACACACAGGCAGACTGTGTCGACACCACTGGCTACTGCTTGAGAATAGGCTTCGGGGACAGTGAACTAGTGTTGACACAGGTGGACTGTGTCGACACCACTGTGACAAATTTGTGTAAACCTGAAAATATAAAGTGTAAACCATTAATACAGAATATTATCATTAAAATGTGGGATATTAAATATCAAAAACATGTTGTTTAAGCATTGTTGTGATATGTATAAAATGTATAACATATTCAATATGTCATCATCAAAATCAAGGTATGAGTGATGTTCATTAGTCATCATTAAAGTACAACTTTAGGAAATTCCAAAACACACTCAACCCAACATTCTCCCCCTTTTTGATGATGACAAAATATATGCACAATCTCCCAATAGCCTGACTCCCTTGACTGCAATAACTCCCCTAGACCATATTTACCCTTTGAACAACTTTCTCCCATAAGAAACTTTCTCCCCTTCAAAGAACTTTCTCCCCCTTTTTGACAACATTAAAAAGTAGATAAGAGAGAGAAACAAAGATTGTAGGAGATCAAGAAATGAAATGTAGGAAATGAATGGTCAGAAATGATCAAACTAAATGAGGCAAAGTGATATTGTCAAATGAGAGAAATTATTGTGTTTCGGTTATTGTGCAACAAAGTTTAATCACAAAGACACACTCAACACAAGATATTACAAGATATAATGATCTGAATGTAGTTAAAATAATGATGCAAATGTGAAGTAAAGTGACCTATATGAGTGAGCAGAAGTATTTAACAAGGATGTTCGGAGCTTTAATTTTAACACAATGTAGAATAATAGGTCTAAACTCAGTATACATGAACTTTATTAAGGTCTTAAGCTTTTCCATCCTGTCAATTTGATTTTCTATCATTTTTAACTGGGAAAGAATACAAGAATAAATTAGTTAAATCTCACTTTTCCGTGCAAGAGATCACATTGATCAGATGCAAGATCTCCTGATTACTCAGTGGTTTAACTTTTATTATCTTATACAGAGTTGAAAATTTTATTTTCCACTTTTTGACGTAAAACAAATCACATTTTATGTGAAATGGCCTGGTTACTTAGTGGTTCAAGAATTTGCATTGCTCTGTGTGTATCTTTCCAGATTGTTGATCATTTTCTTTTAATATTTTGTAGGAATATGTTTGTTTTGACCAGAAAAGTCATGACTACGAATTTAGAAAAATTATTCTTAACATGTGGTAAAACTGAAGCTTAAATATGCACATGTTAAATAGTAAAACCACTCATGTGCCTACAAGTACTTTGCAAGTCATTTTAAAGACATTCAATATTAAGATTGCTTAACCTTGAAATGATAATGAATCTTTGAAATTAAACTAAATGCACAATGAGTTTAGTTTCAATGTCTTAATTCTCTCATAAGAAAATAGCACAATGACTCAAACATTTTGATGAGTTTGAGGTTCAAGATAGACAAGTAAGGTCAATGACTCCCCCTTTCATGTATCTCCCCCTCACAAGGTGAACATGAGGATTATTGAAGAAATAGGAATGGAACGACGTGAAAATAGAATGAACAAGAATATTTTATTAAAAGATAAGGACTCCCCCTCATTAATTACATACAAGACTCTTTATACTTGGCGGAGACATATACTCACGCATAGTGAAAGTATCCAGACAAGCTTGACTTGTCTTTCTTCAAGTGACCATTTGATATACTAAGAATGTCAATGCAATGTGAGAGTGATGAATTTATTTGCAAGAACATTTATCCACAAACTGAATGGGAGTTGTTGATAAATCAGATATGAAAGAATATTTCTCCAGCATTTCACTAAAAGATTCTTTTGACTCACTCCCCCATAGGATATGCATGATATGAAATGATCATTTAAGCAATTCAGATATGTTCATTCAAAGCAGTTTGCACAGAAAGAAATATGAACATGATCAAGAATACATCAACAGGCAATTTATTGAAGAAGAAAAGTTTTTCAAAGACTCAAAAGTGTTTCAAAGACTTAAAATAAAGTTTTTAAGATTTTCATTTTTCTTCATGACCTTTATGCAGGAAAAAAACTATTGATACTTGGCGGAGAATCTTTCTCACACATAATGATAATTTCCAGACAAGCCTAACTTGTCCTTTCACATTTCATCATTTGATATACCACATAGTCACTGCAGAAAGGTCAATTATTCTTTAGTTTTGTCATGAAATTCATTGCATTTTCAAGAATATTTTTGCACTTTTTCAAATTTACTCCCCCTTAATATGTGCATGGAATGAAAAAGCTAGCAAGCAATTCACACATGATTATGCACACAATTAGCTTTAAGCATAACATGACTTTTGGTACTTGGCAGAGTATTTTACTCACGCATAATGATAGCTTCCAAACAAGCATAACTTGTTTTTCCACATGTCATCATTTGATATACCAAAAAAGTCAAATCAGATGATATGCACACAGAATCATGGGCACAGTTAAGCAAGCATGATAACACAAACATGATTCCAAGTGTTAAGACACAAAGTTATTGTTGGGAGCAACATCAAAACACACTCTTCATTTTTCAGATAAGACTCTAAGAATTTTCTTTAACTTAAGTAGTTCAATCTGGAAATGATATGAGGTTTTACCTGAACAGTCTTCATTTGGATTTTACCTGTGGTTTCCAATTTTTCTTGCCTTGCATAGCCATTGTCTTGATTTCAGATGGAAAGGTATGGCTACAAGGCTCATCAACTTGCTGATCAAGTTGGCCTTAGGACCCTTACCTTCTTGGGTCCTACAGTGAAGCAAGAGTTAGATTGCAGTAATGAATCTTTTTGAATCCAAGAGAATTTTCTTTTTAGTATAAATGCACTTTTGTCATTAATGGAACTATGAGCAACATTAGTTCCATAACGCAATTATTCTTTATTTAATGCATCTATGTTTTTCATGAAATGTTCAATTTATATTCACATGGAGTTTCTGATCATTTTCAACAAAATCATGATTCTTAGTTACATGTGCATGATGTGAAAACTTTTGCAAGTAATTTAAGAAAAAATCATCATGGAAGAAATGAAATAAACAAGCAGTCATGTTTCAATCACAACCATTTTTTTTTTTAATTAATGACTCTTACACAAGGAATATCATTAGTACTTGGCAGAGGTTATTCCTCACACATAATGATAGTTTCCAAACAAGCCTGACTTGTCCTTCCATAGTTCACCATTTGATATACCAATTGATCTTTGCATAAAAGTCCCAATTGATTTCAGTTTTTATTTAGCAGGGAATCTCTTAGAAGTATTTACCTGGTGAGATTTCCATTTTCTTTCATTCTCTTCACTTACTTTCCTTGTAGCCTTGGTCATGAAGCCTTCATCTTGAAATTGACTACAAGGATCCCTGCATCTAGCATTCAAGCAGCACATTTTAGAACCCAAACTTGTTTGGGTCCTAAGGATCTTCCATGAATCTACAACAACGATTTTTGAATCCAAAAGGATTTTATATTGGGTACATTTTTCTGAAGAATAGAAACACTAGAATCTTGGTTTCTAATCTTAGAGTTATTAGTATAGAATGCACCACTGACATACTGAAAAATTTGTTTTCTATTTTTCATATTTTTATCATTGAGATTTTTAATATGGAATTCAGAAGAGATCTTTTGTGCAACAATTCTATTTTCATGTACATAGAATTTCTGAGTGTTTTCAGCATGAACATGATCTTTATTCTTATGTACATTAATATGAAACATGGAAGCATGCACAAGATTATCAATTCTATGCCAACATTCCCTAGAATATGCCCAAATTTATGACATGTGAAGCACTGGACTGATTTGGCATATTTATGGAAATGTTGATCTCTATTCCAGCAAAATTTGGCCAAATGACCAGGTTTATTACAATTAAAGCACATGAGATCATTTCTTACCTGGTACTTACCTTGGCATGTATGCATTTGTTGGAATCTCCTTTTCATGTGAGGAGGCTTACCATGAGGAGAAGGAGATACCTTTTGGTGGCTCTAGGCATGATGTTCATATTGAACTTTCTTTGGAACACTTCTGAAGTGTGGAAGAGATGGAGGAATCCTGCATAAATTGTTCTGCTTTTCTGTTTCAATTTTCTTGTTTTTCACAGAAACAAGATTCTTCTTCTTAGCAGCATTTTTGCCATTTTTCTCATTTTGTTTTTGAATATTTTTCTGAACATGAACTTTCACTGATTTTTCATTAGAGATATCAAAGTTCTTGTTCGCAGCAGCTTTAACAAATATTACTTTGATTTTATTTTCATTTTCCTTATTTTTTACAGAAGCAAGACTTGCGTTTGTAGTATTCTTTAATTCATCTTGAACCTTCTGTTTTTATGCTTTTAATGCAACAACTTCTTTTTCTAAAATTTAAAGTTTATTTAGCATGACATCCAAACCATTTTTCATCTTGTTCTTTTCATTCTCAAATTGAGCAATTTGTTTTTCCAAATCAGCAATTTTATTACTTAAATTGCTACAATCATTGTCCAATAATTTGTCATGCAACAAGCATTCAATCTTCCTTTTTAGATGACTATTTTCTTCAACAAGTTGTTTGCATTTTTTATTTATTTGATGATCATGAGCCATGTTAGAAATCTGTTTGTTTAATTGATCATTATCAAATTTGAAGTTTTCATTGAGATCAATCAATTTTTCATTTTCATCTTTCAAATCAAGATTTTCATATTCCAATTGATCATGATTTTCTTTCAACTTGGACAACTTGTTTTAAAAAATTTTGATTTTATCTTTCAAACTTTCTTTTTCAGAATTCAGTTTCTTAACTTCAATTTTCAAATTCTCATTTTCTTGTGAAGGATCTTTTTCATTGTTCTGGAGCAATTCAAGTGTACTTTTCAATTTTTCACTTTCTTTGTGGCAATGTTTTAAAGTCTTTTTCAAATCTTTATTTTTAGTGTTTAGCTTTGCATTAAGATTTTGTATCTTCTCACAAAATTCAATCAATTCAACATAAGACATGCCTTCATCTGCATCAGAATCAGAATTATAATACATAAATAGATCTGGAATTGATTTACCTGACCTTGTAGACCCATTTGAACTCTTGTGTTCTGAAGAGGACGAAGAATGCTCTTAGCTCATGGAATGTACTGTTAGAGCCAAAGTCTTTTGAATTGTTGATTTTCTGGATTCATTGAAGCTCTTCTTTGCCATTAAGTACTTGTGAATTTTTTTTGCTACTTTTCTTTGTGAATCCTCTGAAAAATCCGATGAAAGTGAGATTGAGGATTTCTTTGAAATTATAAAAGGAAATTCATACAGATTACAACAATTTGCCATTATACCAAAACTCAAAAGACTATTAGATCTAATCAATGTAACAAGGAATTAGATCTAACAATTAGAGTGGTTAACCCGCTCCGATACCAATTGTAGGATCGAATAGGTGGATGGATCAGATCTAGAAGGGGGGATCGAATAGATCTAATCACCAATTAATGCGGAAGCTTACGCAATTTAAAAATTACTTCGAATTAAGATATCTATTCAAATGAATCCCCACTGAACAGATGCAATATGTGTGATTAGTGTGTGTGAGCAAATCAATTAGTAGTGTGAGCGAAATCCCTATGCATGCATCTAGCGCAATACAAAGTCAAACCACAATTCAAACCATTGCACAGAGGATTTTTAGGTGGTTCGAAAATCACCTCCATTGACTCCTACATCCACCCCTCACATAGTGAGGCCACACTACTCAAAACCTTGAGTATAACGCACACTGGAGCACGATGACTCCAACACCCTTGAGCACGATGGCTCAACACACAACCTTGAGTTCAACGACTCACAAACTGAGCACGACGGCTCAAACAACAACCGGAGCACGACGACTCCAAATTGAGCACGACGGCTCAAACCACACAGTGAGTGCGACGACTCACAAACCAGAGCTCGATGGCTCACAATACAAAAGCTAGATCAAACACGAAAGAAGTCAGATCCTCTAGCAATGATCTGATTCACAAACTCAATAAACTCAGAAATTTATACAGAACTTCATGTACAGATCTCACAAGAAGAAATAAGATGAACACTCCAAGAATTAGGTGAAAGAAGTATGAATTGGATGTTCTTCAGTGAAGAGGTCTTGCAGACGCTTGAATTGAGGAGCCTTGATGGAATTCGGTGGAGATTCTCCTCAGTTGGTGATACTCTTCTTTGATGGCATCTGAAATGCCAGAAATCCCTCTTCTATTACTGCTCTTCAGTTGAATCTGCTCCCTTTCCTAGCACATCAACCTTCTCTCCAGAGATTCCCCTTGATTGCCACGTCCTTCCACTTGAAAGGATGGCCTACAGCTTCTAGAGATGGAGCCAGATCTGGAAAACCGCTTTTCGCCGCCAAAAAGCTTCTTCTAGAAGTGTATGGGCTCTCTTGCCTTTGGGGTAGGAGAATTATGGGTATTTATGGCCCTATATGTCCATAAAGTGCCTTGGGGTGCATGGGCACAGAAATCTAGGTCAAATCCCTTGATTCCCAAGCAGCCACGTGTCCAGAAAAATTCACATTTTTGAGTTTCAGTCGAAGTGTGTCGACACCACAGGGCACTGTGTTGACACCACATGCATTATCTTCAAACTGGGCTTCTGGGACAATGATCTAGTGTCGACACCACAGGGCACTGTGTAGACACCACAGGCAGACTGTGTCGACACCACTGGCTACTGCTTTAGAACAGGCTTCTGGGACAGTAAACTAGTGTCGACACATAGGTGGACTATGTCGACACCACTATGACAAATTTGTGTAAACCTGAAAATATAAAGTGTAAACCATTAATACAAGATATTATCATTAAAATGTGAGACATTAAACATCAAAAATATGTTGTTTAAGCATTGTTGTGATATGTATAAAATGTATAACATGTTCAATATGTCATCATCAAAATCAAGGTATGAGTGATGTTCATTGGTCATCATTAAAGTACAACTTTAGGAAATTCCAAAACACACTCAACCCAACACCGAGGCCTTTAAGACCATGGTCGGCGGCCCTCTTCTCTCTCTTCCTCCCTTTCCTCCTCTCCACCTCCGGCGAACCCCCTCTCCATTTATCCCACTTTTCTCCCCGTGGTGTGTCCATAACGAGGTGGTCATGCTCGTGCTCATGGTTATGGTGCGTGGAACGAGGAGGAGGTCGCCATTCAAACGAGAAGGGCCCCAATAGTCTATTTCATTGTTTAAGGTAGGGATTTCTTGTAAGACCCTAGATTTTCTGTGCATTTATAACTTGATGTTATGTTTTAATTGCTGGCCGAAATTCATCTTGACGTCAACATCTTGTGACGTTAACTATTTGTTGACGACATGATATATGTCATTTACTATTTGGTTTGAGGATGTTAACGGCAAGATCGATTGTCATCTATTTCATAAACTACAGACACATTAACATCAACACCTATGTCTATGTTTAAATTTCTTTCCTTGAATTCATTCTGATTTCTTCGTGGATAAACATGGAAACCCAAAATTGGGTTAGGATTCTCTTTCCTACCATGATCACGACCCAAACCCCTATAAAACTATATCGTCTCTATAAAGGGAGGACTTTTATTCAACTAGGGTTTATTGGGGTTCGGTGAGAGAAAAAGGGAGGCTTTTGAGGTGAAGAATCTGACGAACCAGAGGCTGCACTGACGTTTTTCTGTGAGAGGAAGACTCTTCAGGACGTGGGGAGGCTCTCTCATCGCTAGGAGATCATCTACTTGGGTGTGGAAGTCGAATCGAGCAAGTGAAGATCGCTTGTTTGGCTTGGCCGAGGAGGGCTTCATCACCTTAATTCGATCTTCAGGGAGTTTTTCTGAGGCAAGTAACTTAGGGGTTTCATCCCTATGCCTATCACCTAGGGTTTTATGATTTTTAAAGATTTTTGTCTCGTATCCTGGACCCCCAAATTCTCTGGGAATTGATGGCAACACCCTTGCTGTCAAGTTCCTTAGTTAACAGCAATTGATGATGCCATTAACTACCCTTGACGACAATGACCTTGTCGTTAAGTTCTTCCATTTTCCCATAAATCTGTGTCAGCATGTGTGATGTGAACTTTCAAAGATTTTTAATGTATGAGTGGGTTTTAGGTTTTTTGTCCTATCATATACGTAGGGTAGACTGAGTCCTAGAATTTTGATATTTTTCTGATCATATCTATGATTATTAGAATTTCTGACATGAGCAAATGAGCATGCCATCTTAGATTTAATTCAGGATAAATTATGTTGTGTATCCTCATCTCATTATTTTCTCTTGGACTTAGGGGTCCTGTGAACATGTTTTAGGCAGATAGAATCATTAGTTTCTTGTTAACCATGTTTTAGTAAAGCATTTAGTTAATTGACTGAGTCCTATTTTAAATGTCAAAAATAGATACACTATTTCAGAAATTCTGAAAAATTAGATATATGATATGTTACCCACATATGATATATGATTAAAATTTGAGTTTGTTCTGATATCAGTAACAACTGTTTCTAGTTGTAAGTCTTTAATGACCATGTTAAGCATGATTAATTAAAAATAGGGTTTTTCTCATGATTAGTAGCATGATTATGCTCTGTTAAGCATGTAATAGTACTGTCAAATAGTAAGGATCATCTTTGAAACCTAAAGTGTGTGTTGAATCCTAAACATGTGAATAAACCATGAGATGCATGAGAATTATATGCTAAACATGTTATTAATGTGATTAAGTGATTAATGTGCCGCTTATGACATTGCTACCATAGAAGGCTGTGGAGACGAATTGTAGAAAGCCTCTATGGGAAGCCTCAATATGTATGTGATATCTTGTGGGCATCAGGATGAAAACTAGGAGGTGGACAAGTACCACTGGTTAGGGTGGAGAGTGCTTCGCCCAGTTCTGCGTAGTTATCAAGATTCGTCAGTGTATTACCTAGGTGATGGGTGTGTGATATGTGTGTGATAGTGTCCTTCTTTATGGTGGTTCAGACTATGTGTCATGGCAAAGATGTGCAAAGATGTGAAATTAAGCGTGAATATGCAATGTGATCATGTGAAAGTGATGTGTTAATGTGCTCTAATGTGTAAGAATGTGAAACCATGTGAATAAGTTACATTTATGTTAAAATATCAAGTAAAAGGTAAGAATTTGTGGTATATGAATATATTGAATGTGATAGATATCATGTTAGTATCTCAATAGATATGTGATTAGCCTCATGATTAGAATACTTGGAAATGTGTCACAATATGAGTTATTTTAGGTACCATGCGCTTTATGAAATCCATGTGTGGTTAGTATGTTTAAGCTTGTTCATTTAATACTTGTTAATTATTACATGAATCATGTGATAAATTACTTAATGTGTTATGCTGGTGTAGAATGTATGTGATAAGTGTTTGGATGTGACCAATAGGTTGCTTGCTAAGTCTTTTGTGAAGACTCATCCTTGCTTAACTATACAGGTGAGACATGTATTCCGGAGATTGAGGAGGAGATAGCGAGGAGCGACTCCGAGCGAGAGGAGTAGTCGAGGCTTAGAGAGCTATTCTTATAGCTTGTACTTTTCTTTTACTTAGTACGTGAGATGTGTTGGGTTGAGTGTGTTTTGGAATTTCCTAAAGTTATATTTTAATGATATCCAATGAACATCACTCATACTTTGATTTTGATGATGACATATTGTGATTTTAATGATGACATGTTGTGATTTTAATGATGACATATTGTGATTTTAATGATGACATATTGTGATTTTGATGATGACATGTTGAATATGTATACATTTTATACATATCACAATAATGCTTAGACAACATGTTTTTGATGTTTAATATCTCATATTTTAATGATAATATCTTGTATTAATTATTTACACTTTATATTTTCAGGTTTACACAAATTTGTCCCAAGTGGTGTCGACACAGTCCACTTGTGTGTTGACACGGTCTGCCTGTGTGTTGACACGGTCTTCCTGTGTGTTAACACAGTCTGCCAGTCGTGTCGACACACTCAATGGGCAGTGTTGACACTAGTCCCAGATTCCAGAAGACCCAGTTGCCAGACTGGGACAGTGTGTCGACACAGTCTCAGGCAGTGTCGACACTAGACCCAGTTCCCAAAAGACCAGTTTTGCAAAATTGGGACAGTGTGTCGACACACTCCATGGTGGTGTCGACACACTCTGGCTGAAACTCAAAAACGTGAACTTCTTTGGACACGTGGCTGCTTGGGAATTAGGGGATTTGACCTAGGTTTCCGTGCCCATGTACCCCAAGGCACTTTATGGACACATGGGGCTATAAATACCCATGTTCCTTGTACCCCAAAGGCAAGAGAGCCCATACACTTCCAGAAGAAGCTTTTTGGCGGCCAAAGGGGGCTTTCCAGATCTTGCTCCATCTCCAGAAGTTGCAGGCCATCCTTTCAAGAGGAAGGACGTGGGAATCAAGGGGAATCTCTGGAGAGAAGCTTGCTGTGCTAGGCAAGGGAGCAGATCCAACTGAAGAGGCGCAGGAGAAGAAGGATTTCTGGCATTTCAGATGCCATCAAAGCAGAGCATCGCCAATTGAGGAGAATCTCCATCGATTTCCATCAAGGCTCCTTAATTGAAGCATCTGCAAGGCCTCTTCATCGAAGAACACTCATTCTATATCTATTTCTCACTTCAGAGTTTGTTCTTCTTTATTTCATTTATGAGATTTGTGCATGAAGTTCTGCACAAATGTCTGTGTATGAATTTATCATGAATCAGATCATTGCTAGAGGATCTGATTTCTGTTGTCTTTGATCTAGCTTGTGTTTTAGGAGCCGTCGAGCTTTGGTTTGTGAGTCGTCGCACTCACTGTGTTGATTGAGCCGTCGTACTCAATTTGGAGTCGTCCTGCTCCGATTGTTGTTTGAGCCGTCGTGCTCAGTTTGTGAGTCGTTGAACTCAAGGGGTTTGGAGTCGTCATGCTCCAGTGTGTGTTGTACTCAAAGTTTTGAGTAGTGTGTCCTCACTGTGTGAGGGGTGAACGTAGGAGTCACTAGAGGTGATTTCCAACCACCTAAAAATCTTCTGTGCAATGGTTTGAATTGTGGTTTGACTTTGTATTATGCTAGATGCATGCATAGGGATTTCGTTCACACTACTAATCGATTTGCTCACACACACTAATCACACTTCAGATCAGTAAATTGTTTGGGTGAATTGATCTCTGATTCGAAGTAATTTTAAATTCTTGAGCTTCCGCATTAATTGGTGTTAGATCTATTCAACCCCCCCTTCTAGATCTGATCCATGCACCCATCCGATCCTTCAATTGGTATCAGAGCGGTTTAATATCTGTTTCTGATCTGATTTGATTGCTTCTGTTTGATCTCTGTTTTAATTACTTGAATTGTTTGCTTGCCCTTTCATTATCTCATTTTAATTGATGGATTCTCAAGGTTTTATTGCTGAAGGCCATTCCATCAATAGGCCCCCCTTCTTCAATGGGACTGACTACTCCTATTGGAAGAATAGAATGCAAGTCTTCCTTAGAGCCATAACTATGAAATCTGGAAAGTAGTCGAGGTAGGTCCCTATGAGAACCAGGGAGAGGAAGAAACTGGACCAGGGAACAGATTAGAAGGTCTACCCTGAACTATAGTGCCATGATATGATCCAATGTGCAGTCCACCTAAGGAGTACTCAAGAATCTCCATGTGCAAACCTGCCAAGGAGATGTGGGATAAGCTTGAGCTACTCTATGAGGGAACCTCAAGTAAAAGAAAACAAAGCTAACATTCTTGTTTCTGAGTATGAACTGTTTATGGTGAAATCTGATGAGACAATTTCTGAAATCTTTGCTAGGTTTATGATCATTGTGAATGGATTGAAGGCTTTAGGTAAGGATTATACAAATGCTGATTGGTAAGGAAAATCTTGCGCTCTCTCTCTTCAATTTGGCACACTAAGGCCACAGTCATCGAAGATTCTAAAGATTTGTCCAAAATTTCTTTGGATAAATTGATAGGATCCTTAATGACTTATGAAATAAATCTGAAGAGAAGTGAAGAACACATGCTTAAGACTAAACCAATAGCACTTAAGGCTTCGTCAAGCAACAAAGAGAAAAATCAAGTTCTGATGAGTCTAAGTCTAATGAGGATGAACTTGCCATCATGACTAGACAATTCAGAAAATTTTAAAATCAACAAGAGGAAAATTCAATGGAAAGAAAAAATATTCTTCTAGTAAAAGGAATGTTCTTCTTCAAATTTTAATGATAACAGAAATCAAAAAATTGATGAAGATATGTTGCTACAGGTACAACAAGATAGGACACATGAAGGGTGAGTGTCCTGAGATCCAAACAGACAAATACAAGAAGAACACAAAATGAAGAAACCAAAAGCCATGATTGCAACTTGGTCGGATGAAGACCAAAGTGAGGATGAATAAGAGAACTCTTCAAGTTCAGCAATGAGGAGTTATGTTTTATGGCCAACAGCTGTGATGGAAAGGATTCACAAAGAAAAGGAGCAAAAGAAATTCACAAGCACTTAATGGCAATGAAGAGCTTCAATGAATCCATAAAATCAACAATTCAAAAGACTTTGGCTCTAACAGCACATTCCATGAGCTCAGAGCATTCTGCATCCTCTTCAAAACACAAGAAATCAAATGGGTCTACAAGGTCAGGTACATCCATTCTAGACTCATCTATGTATTCTAACTCTGATTCTAATGAAGATGGAGAATGTCGCATCATAGATTGATTGAATTCTGTGAAAAGATGCAAAATCTTAATGCAAAGTTGAACACTAAAAATAGAGACTTGAAAGAGACTTTAAAATATTGCCAAGAAGAAAATGAGAATTTGAAAAGTGAAGTTGAAAAATTAAATTCTGAGAAAGAGAATTTCGAAGATGAAGTCCAAATATGTGAAAATAAACTGAATGGATTGAAAGAAAACCATGAGCTATTGAAATCAAAAGTCATTGATCTGGAAAATGAAAATGGAAAATTGATTGATCTTAATGAAAACTTCAAATTTGATAATTATCAATTAAACAAACAGATTTCTAACATGGCTCATGATCATCAAATAAATGAGAGATGCAAACAACTTGTTGAAGAAAACAATCATCTAAAAAGGAAGATTGAATGCTTGTTCTATGACAAACCATTGGACAATGAATGTAGCAATTTGAGTAATAAAATTGCCAATTTGGAAAAACAAATTGCTCAATTTGAAAATGAAAAGAACAAGATGAAAAATGGTTTGGATGTCATGCTAGATAAACTTCAAATTTCAGAAAAAGAAGTTGTATTAAAAGCAGAAAAACAGAAGCTTCAACATGAATTGAAAAATACTAAAAACACAAGTCTTGCTTATGTGAGAGATAAGAAAAATGAAATAAAACAAAATTAACATTTGTTAAAGCAGCTGCGAACAAGAACTCTGTTAATTCTAATGAAAAACTTGTGAAAGTTCTTGTTCAGAAACATACAGAGAAAAAGAAGAATGCTGATGTCAAGAAGAATCATCTACTTCCTCCATCAGTCCAAAAAGCTTCAAGGAAAGTTTCAAATTCACATCATGCCAAGAGCCACCAAAAGGTACATCCTTCTCTTCATGGTAAGCCTCCTCACATGAAAAGGAGATTCCAGAAAATGCATACATGACAAGGTAAGTACCAGGTAAGAAATGCTCTCATTTGCTTTAACTGTAATAGACATGGTCATCTTGCCAAACATTGCTAGATTAGAAATCAAAATTTCAATAAACATGCCAAATCAGTCCAATGTTTTCATTGTCATAAAATTGATCATATTTCTAGGGACTGTTGGTACAAAAATGATTTTGTTATGCATGCTCAGAAATTCCAGTCTAATGCATATGCTCATACACATAGGAATAAATATCATGTTCATACTGAAAATGTTCAGAAATTTCATGTGTATAGGCATAGAAATGTTGCACAAAATTATTCTGTTTCTGCTTATATTAAAAATCCAAAAATTAGAAAACTTCATGAAAACATAGATGCATTGAGCAAAGGAAAAAGAAATTTGAAACTAATTCTGCTCATAGTTCTATCAATGAAAGAAATGCATCTATACAAAAAATAAAAGCATTTTGGATTCAAAAATCTTTGTTGCACTAACATTGATTTCATTGCAGGACCCAAGCAGTGTGGGTCCCAAAACCAGCTTGATCAGCAAGCTAAGGAGTCTTGCAGCCATACATTGTAAATGGATTCAAGATATTGGCTGTGCAAGGCAAGAAATGATTGGAGAACACAGGTAAAATTTTTGAAAAGCAATTGAAGTCCTTTTAGGTAAAACTCTTTATCATTTCAATTTGAATTGCCTGAATTGAAATGAATGTTTAATTTTATCTGAAAAATGAGAAATGTGTTTCAATGGTACTCCCAACAATGAACTTTGTGTCATAACAATTGGAATCATGTTTGTGTTATCATGCTTGCTTAACTGTGCCCATGATTCTGTGTGCATATCAACTACTTTGACTATTGGTATATCAAATGATGACATGTGGAAAAACAAGTTATGCTTGTTTGGAAGCTATCATTATGCGTGGAAAAATAAGTCAGGCTTGTCTGGACACTTTCACTATGCGTGAGTATATGTCTCTGCCAAGTATCAAGAGTCTTGTATGCAATTGTTGAGGGGGAGTCCTTGTCTTTCAAATAAAACATTCACGTTCATTCTGTTTTTCCCTATTTCTTCAAATTCTTCATGTTCACCTTGTAAGGGGGGATAAATGAAAGGGGGAGTCATTGTCATATCCTTGAACTTGATGAATAGTCCATCCCCTCATAATTTTAAATCCATTGCATACTTATTTTGGTGATAAACAAAACTCTGTCAAAAGTTTTCTAAGTACATTTCATTTAGCCTTAAGCCAAGAATCTTCAAAGAAAATCAAGCACTTATGGTAAGTACATTATGCATTGATTCCAGTAAAGATGTAACGACTTCTTTGTAAGTTCTAAAGTTCAAACAAGTCGATGTTATAACGATTTCATAAGTCATCGTAACGATTTCTTTAGAAAGCGTAACGACTTGCCAGTCATAACGATTCATAAGTCATCGTAACGATTTCTTTAGAACTCATAAGACTTGCTCGTCATAACGATTTCTTAGAAAGCGTAAGACTTGCCAGTCATAACGATTTCATAAGTCATCGTAACGATTTCTTTAGAACTCGTAACGACTTGCTCGTCATAACGATTTCTATAGAAAGCGTAACGACTTGCCAGTCATAACGATTTCATAAGTCATCGTAACGATTTCTTTAGAACTCGTAACGACTTGCTCGTCATAACGATTTCTTTAGAAAGCGTAACGACTTGCCAGTCATAACGATTTCATAAGTCATCGTAACGATTTCTTTAGAACTCGTAACGACTTACTCGTCATAACGATTTCTTTAGAAAGCGTAACGACTTGCCAGTCATAACGACTTCATAAGTCATCGTAACGACTCCTTTAGAACTCGTAACGACTTGCCAGTCATAACGATTTCATAGTCATCGTAACGAGTTCTTTAGAACTCGTAACGACTTGCTCGTCATAACGATTTCTTTAGAAAGCGTAACGACTTGCCTGTCGCAACGACTTTATAAGTTATCGTAACGATTTCCTTAGAAAGCGCAACGTCTTGCTTGTGGTAACAATTTCATAAGCTACCGTAACGACTTCTTTAGAACTCACAACGATTGCTTTCCGTAACGACTTCTTTAGAACTCACAACGATTTGCTTTCCGTAACGACTTCTTTAGAACTCACAACGATTTACTTACCGTAACGACTTCTTTAGAACTCACAACGATTTGGTTACCGTAACGACTTCTTTAGAACTCACAACGACTTGCCTGTCATAACGATTTCGTAAGTTATCTTAACGACTTCTTCTGAATCTATAACGATGTGTTATGATTCATAACGTCTCTCTTAGACTATCATGATCTCATAACGATTTCATAAGACATGTTTCCATCAAATAAATGTTTTCTTTGATTTGAAATACGTTAAATAGTCAAAGTCGTATCTCACCTGTTTGACTGCTATGCATTTAATAAAGACTGAACATATCTCTGCATGCACGCAGAACATATCTTCCATTATCGTGTATTCTCTGCATGTATCCTTTTAGAACGATAAACTGTCACTACTATATCTGTGTTTACTTGCTCTAACGTTGACTGACATCTGGAGACAGTGTTAGCTATCTACCATTAAAGCTCAACTTTTGTAGAACCTTGAAGTTGTACCATCTTACAACGTTGGACATAGAAAGAACTACAAGTCACCTCAAAGATCTCATCACTTTGCGTGCTCTAAAGAACAAAAGACTGTTGACTGGAAGCTTCCATAAATCCTTCAGTCTAACGTTCACCAAGCTGTGAGACAACGGCTATCTCATCGTGTACATTCAAGATGAATATATATATATATATATATATACAAGACAGAAGATTTGAAGATATATAGATAGCGATCAAGAAAGAAAAACAATTCTGCAGTCTTTCAAGTCTTCACAAGAATTCTAGAGCCAGCTTTGTCATTCCATTCCGCCTTGGCTCTTAGCTCCCTGTGTTGTGAGAAAATTCAGAAGAGAGCTTGAATAGTTCTGAGAGAGAGCACCTGTGTAGATCTTTAAATCTCAGTGCTTGTAGCTTCAGATTGAGCTCTGTTAAGCTTGATCTAGGGACTAGTCAATCCTTTTTTCAGATTCCCTTGTTTGTTTCCCTTCGGGTGTGAAGGAAGACCTGGTGGTACCAGGGTGTTGTGTTCCTTTCAAGTGTGAAGGAAGACCAGCTGAGCTGGGTGGTTGTTTCGTCCATAGGGGGACTGTATCCTAGATAGTGGAATCCTGATGTTTGCTCAGAGACTGGACGTAGGACTCCTAAGGAGAGGAGATCCGAACTAGGATAATCTGTGTGTTGTGTGATTGTCTTCTTTGTGTGATTGTTCTTTTTACTAACCATTACTAATCTCTTCCAAGAACTTTTTGTGTTTGTTTAAGTTCAGGTTTTAACTAAGTGAATATTTTTTAAAGACCCATTCACGCCCCCTCTGGGTTCGCCAACTGGGCAACAAGTGGTATCAGCGAGTCTCTTCGACAAAGAACAAGATCCAACGATCTGAAGAGTAAAGATCCATGGCAGCCCAAGGTCACAACGAAGGTCAGTCAGTCAACAGACCTCCCTTGTTCGATGGTGAAGATTATACCTATTGGAAGACAAGAATGGAGTACTTCCTGCAAGGACATGATTATCAAATTTGATCGATAATAGAAGAAGGAGATCTTCTGGTAACAAATGAAAAAGCTCAATGGATAGATGAAGACAAGAAAAAAATTTCTCTAAACTGTAAAGCCAAGAGCATGCTGTGTTGTGTGCTAAGTAAGAAAGAATTCAACAGAGTTTCAGCCTGCAAATCCGCGATGGAAATGTGGGAAAAGATCAGAATCACTTATGAAGGCACAGATAAGGTCAAGGAGACAAGAATAGATATTCTTGTAACTCATATGAGCGATTTCAAATGCAGTCAGGTGAATCTATAACCCAGTAGATTCACAGACATCACTAATGTGTTAGCTGGATTAGGAAAAACCTATGAAATGGGAGATATGGTAGGAAAATTCTTAGATCCTTGCCATCCTCATGGACTCCAAAAGTAACG
>CM024755.1:139267285-139334447 GCA_014218235.1 Colocasia esculenta | reverse complement strand
GAAAGTGATGTGTTAATGTGCTCTAATGTGTAAGAATGTGAAACCATGTGAATAAGTTACATTTATGTTAAAATATCAAGTAAAAGGTAAGAATTTGTGGTATATGAATATATTGAATGTGATAGATATCATGTTAGTATCTCCAATAGATATGTGATTAGCCTCATGATTAGAATACTTGGAAATGTGTCACAATATGAGTTATTTTAGGTACCATGCGCTTTATGAAATCCATGTGTGGTTAGTATGTTTAAGCTTGTTCATTTAATACTGTTAATTATTACATGAATCATGTGATAAATTACTTAATGTGTTATGCTGGTGTAGAATGTATGTGATAAGTGTTTGGATGTGACCAATAGGTTGCTTGCTAAGTCTTTTGTGAAGACTCATCCTGCTTAACTATACAGGTGAGACATGTATTCCGGAGATTGAGGAGGAGATAGCGAGGAGCGACTCCGAGCGAGAGGAGTAGTCGAGGCTTAGAGAGCTATTCTTATAGCTTGTACTTTTCTTTTACTTAGTAGTGAGATGTGTTGGGTTGAGTGTGTTTGGAATTCCTAAAGTTATATTTTAATGATATCCAATGAACATCACTCATACTTTGATTTTGATGATGACATATTGTGATTTTAATGATGACATGTTGTGATTTTAATGATGACCATTGTGATTTTAATGATGACATATTGTGATTGATGATGACATGTTGAATATGTTATACATTTTATACATATCACAATAATGCTTAGACAACATGTTTTTGATGTTTAATATCTCATATTTTAATGATAATATCTTGTATTAATTATTTACACTTTATATTTCAGGTTACACAAATTGTCCCAAGTGGTGTCGACACAGTCCACTTGTGTGTTGACACGGTCTGCTGTGTGTTGACACGGTCTTCCTGTGTGTTAACACAGTCTGCCAGTCGTGTCGACACACTCAATGGGCAGTGTTGACACTAGTCCCAGATTCCAGAAGACCCAGTTGCCAGACTGGGACAGTGTGTCGACACAGTCTCAGGCAGTGTCGACACTAGACCCAGTTCCCAAAAGACCAGTTTTGCAAAATTGGGACAGTGTGTCGACACACTCCATGGTGGTGTCGACACACTCTGGCTGAAACTCAAAAACGTGAACTTCTTTGGACACGTGGCTGCTTGGGAATTAGGGGATTTGACCTAGGTTTCCGTGCCCATGTACCCCAAGGCACTTTATGGACACATGGGGCTATAAATACCCATGTTCCTTGTACCCCAAAGGCAAGAGAGCCCATACACTTCAGAAGAAGCTTTTTGGCGGCCAAAGGGGGCTTTCCAGATCTTGCTCCATCTCCAGAAGTTGCAGGCCATCCTTCAAGAGGAAGGACGTGGGAATCAAGGGGAATCTCTGGAGAGAAGCTTGCTGTGCTAGGCAAGGGAGCAGATCCAACTGAAGAGGCGCAGAGGAGAAGAAGGATTTCTGGCATTTCAGATGCCATCAAAGCAGAGCATCGCCAATTGAGGAGAATCTCCATCGATTTCCATCAAGGCTCCTTATTGAAGCATCTGCAAGGCCTCTTCATCGAGAAGAACACTCATTCTATATCTATTTCTCACTTCAGAGTTTGTTCTTCTTTATTTCATTATGAGATTTGTGCATGAAGTTCTGCACAATGTCTGTGTATGAATTTATCATGAATCAGATCATTGCTAGAGGATCTGATTTCTGTTGTCTTTGATCTAGCTTGTGTTTTAGGAGCCGTCGAGCTTTGGTTTGTGAGTCGTCGCACTCACTGTGTTGATTGAGCCGTCGTACTCAATTTGGAGTCGTCCTGCTCCGATTGTTGTTTGAGCCGTCGTGCTCAGTTTGTGAGTCGTTGAACTCAAGGGGTTTGGAGTCGTCATGCTCCAGTGTGTGTTGTACTCAAAGTTTTGAGTAGTGTCCTCACTGTGTGAGGGGTGAACGTAGGAGTCACTAGAGGTGATTTCCAAACCACCTAAAAAATCTTCTGTGCAATGGTTTGAATTGTGGTTGACTTTGTATTATGCTAGATGCATGCATAGGGATTTCGTTCACACTACTAATCGATTTGCTCACACACACTAATCACACTTCAGATCAGTAAATTGTTGGGTGAATTGATCTCTGATTCGAAGTAATTTTAAATTTCTTGAGCTTCCGCATTAATTGGTGTTAGATCTATTCAACCCCCCCTTCTAGATCTGATCCATGCACCATCCGATCCTTCAATTGGTATCAGAGCGGGTTAATATCTGTTCTGATCTGATTTGATTGCTTCTGTTTGATCTCTGTTTAATTACTTGAATTGTTTGCTTGCCCTTTCATTATCTCATTTTAATTGATGGATTCTCAAGGTTTTATTGCTGAAGGCCATTCCATCAATAGGCCCCCCTTCTTCAATGGGACTGACTACTCCTATTGGAAGAATAGAATGCAAGTCTTCCTTAGAGCCCATAACTATGAAATCTGGAAAGTAGTCGAGGTAGGTCCCTATGAGAACCAGGGAGAGGAAGAAACCTGGACCAGGGAACAGATTAGAAGGTCTACCCTGAACTATAGTGCCATGAATATGATCCAATGTGCAGTCCACCCTAAGGAGTACTCAAGAATCTCCATGTGCAAACCTGCCAAGGAGATGTGGGATAAGCTTGAGCTACTCTATGAGGGAACATCTCAAGTAAAAGAAACCAAAGCTAACATTCTTGTTTCTGAGTATGAACTGTTTATGGTGAAATCTGATGAGACAATTTCTGAAATCTTTGCTAGGTTTATGATCATTGTGAATGGATTGAAGGCTTTAGGTAAGGATTATACAAATGCTGATTTGGTAAGGAAAATCTTGCGCTCTCTCTCTTCAATTTGGCACACTAAGGCCACAGTCATCGAAGATTCTAAAGATTTGTCCAAAATTTCTTTGGATAAATTGATAGGATCCTTAATGACTTATGAAATAAATCTGAAGAGAAGTGAAGAACACATGCTTAAGACTAAACCAATAGCACTTAAGGCTTCGTCAAGCAACAAAGAGAAAAATCAAGTTCTGATGAGTCTAAGTCTAATGAGGATGAACTTGCCATCATGACTAGACAATTCAGAAAATTTTAAAATCAACAAGAGGAAAATTCAATGGAAAGAAAAAATATTCTTCTAGTAAAAGGAATGTTCTTCTTCAAATTTAATGATAACAGAAATCAAAAAATTGATGAAGATATTGTTTGCTACAGGTACAACAAGATAGGACACATGAAGGGTGAGTGTCCTGAGATCAAAACAGACAAATACAAGAAGAACAACAAATTGAAGAAACCAAAAGCCATGATTGCAACTTGGTCGGATGAAGACAAAGTGAGGATGAATAAGAGAACTCTTCAAGTTCAGCAAATGAGGAGTTATGTTTTATGGCCAACAGCTGTGATGGAAAGGATTCACAAAGAAAAGGAGCAAAAGAAATTCACAAGCACTTAATGGCAATGAAGAGCTTCAATGAATCCATAAAATCAACAATTCAAAAGACTTTGGCTCTAACAGCACATTCCATGAGCTCAGAGCATTCTGCATCCTCTTCAAAACACAAGAAATCAAATGGGTCTACAAGGTCAGGTACATCCATTCTAGACTCATCTATGTATTCTAACTCTGATTCTAATGAAGATGAAGGAATGTCGCATCATAGATTGATTGAATTCTGTGAAAAGATGCAAAATCTTAATGCAAAGTTGAACACTAAAAATAGAGACTTGAAAGAGACTTTAAAATATTGCCAAGAAAAAAATGAGAATTTGAAAAGTGAAGTTGAAAAATTAAATTCTGAGAAAGAGAATTTCGAAGATGAAGTCCAAATATGTGAAAATAAACTGAATGGATTGAAAGAAAACCATGAGCTATTGAAATCAAAAGTCATTGATCTGGAAAATGAAAATGGAAAATTGATTGATCTTAATGAAAACTTCAAATTGATAATTATCAATTAAACAAACAGATTTCTAACATGGCTCATGATCATCAAATAAATGAGAGATGCAAACAACTTGTTGAAGAAAACAATCATCTAAAAAGGAAGATTGAATGCTTGTTCTATGACAAACCATTGGACAATGAATGTAGCAATTTGAGTAATAAAATTGCCAATTTGGAAAAACAAATTGCTCAATTTGAAAATGAAAAGAACAAGATGAAAAATGGTTTGGATGTCATGCTAGATAACTTCAAATTTCAGAAAAAGAAGTTGTATTAAAAGCAGAAAAACAGAAGCTTCAACATGAATTGAAAAATACTAAAAACACAAGTCTTGCTTATGTGAGAGATAAGAAAAATGAAATAAAACAAAATTAACATTTGTTTAAAGCAGCTGCGAACAAGAACTCTGTTAATTCTAATGAAAAACTTGTGAAAGTTCTTGTTCAGAAACATACAGAGGAAAAAGAAGAATGCTGATGTCAAGAAGAATCATCTACTTCCTCCATCAGTCCAAAAAGCTTCAAGGAAAGTTTCAAATTCACATCATGCCAAGAGCCACCAAAAGGTACATCTTCTCTTCATGGTAAGCCTCCTCACATGAAAAGGAGATTCCAGAAAATGCATACATGACAAGGTAAGTACCAGGTAAGAAATGCTCTCATTTGCTTTAACTGTAATAGACATGGTCATCTTGCCAAACATTGCTAGATTAGAAATCAAAATTTCAATAAACATGCCAAATCAGTCCAATGTTTTCATTGTCATAAATGATCATATTTCTAGGGACTGTTGGTACAAAAATGATTTTGTTATGCATGCTCAGAAATTCCAGTCTAATGCATATGCTCATACACATAGAAATAATATCATGTTCATACTGAAAATGTTCAGAAATTTCATGTGTATAGGCATAGAAATGTTGCACAAAATTATTCTGTTTCTGCATATTAAAAATCCAAAAATTAGAAACTTCATGAAAACATAGATGCATTGAGCAAAGGGAAAAAGAAAATTTGAAACTAATTCTGATCATAGTTCTATCAATGAAAGAATGCTCTATACAAAAATAAAAGCATTTTGGATTCAAAAATCTTTGTTGCACTCTAACATTGATCATTGAGGACCCAAGCAGTGTGGGTCCCAAAACCAGCTTGATCAGCAAGCTAAGGAGTCTTGCGCCATACATTGTAAATGGATCAAGATAGGGCTGTGCAAGGCAAGAAAGGATTGGAGAACACAGGTAAAATTTTTGAAAAAAGCAATGAAGTCCTTTTAGGTAAAATCTTTACATTTCAATTTGAATTGCCTGGATTGAAATGAATGTTTAATTTTATCTGAAAAAAAATGAGAAATGTGTTTCAATGGTACTCCCAACAATGAAATTTGTGCATAACAATTGGAATCTGTTTGGTGTCTCATGCTGCTTAACTGTGCCCATGATTCTGTGTGCATATCAACTACTGGGACTGATTGGGATATCAAATGATGACATGTGGAAAAAAAAACAAGTTATGCTTGTTTGGAAGATATCATTATGCGTGGAAAAATAAGCAGGCTTGTCTGGCCACTTTCACTATGACGTGGAGTATATGTCTCTGCCAAGTATCAAAGTCTTGTATGCAATTGTTGAGGGGGAGTCCTTGTCTTTAATAAAACATTCACGTTCATTATGTTTTTCCTATTTCTTCAATATTTCGTCATGTCACCTTGTAAGGGGGAATAAAATGAAAGGGGAGTCATTGTCATTTCTTGAACTGATGAATCGTCCATCCCTATAATTTTAAATCATTGCATACTTATTTTGGTGATAAACAAAACTCTGTCAAAGTTTTCTAAGTACATTTCATTTAGCCTAAGCACAAGAATTCTTCAAAGAAAACAAGCACTTATGGTAAGTACAATATGCATTGATTCCAGTAAAGATGTAACGACTTTTGTAAGTTCTAAGTTCAAACAAGTCGATGTATAAACGATTTCATAAGTCATCGTAACGATTTCTTTAGAAAGCGTAACGACTTGCCAGTCTCCGATTCATAAGTAATCGTAACGATTTCTTTAGAACTCATAATGACTTGCTCGTCATAACGATTCTTTAGAAAGCGTAAGACTTGCCAGTCATAACGATTCATAAGTCATCGTAACGATTTCTTTAGAACTCGTAAAGACTTGCTCGTCATAACGATTTCTTTAGAAGCGTAACGACTTGCCAGTCATAACGATTTCATAAGTCATCGTAACGATTCTTTAGAACTCGTAACGACTTGCTCGTCATAACGATTTCTTTAGAAAGCGTAACGACTTGCCAGTCATAACGATTTCATAAGTCATCGTAACGATTTCTTTAGAACTCGTAACGACTTGCTCGTCATAACGATTTCTTTAGAAAGCGTAACGACTTGCCAGTCATAACGACTTCATAAGTCATCGTAACGACTCTTTAGAACTCGTAACGACTTGCCAGTCATAACGATTTCATAAGTCATCGTAACGATTTCTTTAGAACTCGTAACGACTTGCTCGTCATAACGATTTCTTTAGAAAGCGTAACGACTTGCTGTCGCAACGACTTTATAAGTTATCGTAACGATTCCTTAGAAAGCGTAACGACTTGCTTGTGGTAACGATTTCATAAGCTACCGTAACGACTCTTTAGAACTCACAACGATTGCTTTCCGTAACGACTTCTTTAGAACTCACACGATTGCTTTCCGTAACGACTTTTAGAATCACAACGATTTTACCGTAACGACTTCTTTAGAACTCACAACGATTTGCTTACCGTAACGACTTCTTTAGAACTCGCAACGACTTGCCTGTCATAACGATTTCGTAAGTTATCATAACGACTTCTTCTGAATCTATAACGATGTGTTATGATTCATAACGACTCTCTTAGACTATCATGATCTCATAACGATTTCATAAGTCATGTTTCCATCAAATAAATGTTTTCTTTGATTTGAAATACGTTGAATAGTCAAAGTCGTATCTCACCTGTTTGACTGCTATGCATTTAATGAAGACTGAACGTATCTCTGCATGCACGCAGAACATATCTTCCATTATCGTGTATTCTCTGCATGTATCCTTTTAGAACGATAAACTGTCACTACTATATCTGTGTTTACTTGCTCTAACGTTGACTGACATCTGGAGATAGTGTTAGCTGTCTACCATTAAAGCTCAACTTTTGCAGAACCTTGAAGTTGTACCATCTTACAACGTTGGACATAGAAAGAACTACAAGTCACCTCAGAAGATCTCATCACTTTGCGTGCTCTAAAGAGCAAAAGACTGTTGACTGGAAGCTTCCATAAATCCTTTAGTCTAACGTTCACCAAAGCTGTGAGACAACGGCTATCTCATTGTCTACATTCAAGATGAAGATATATATATATATATATACAAGACAGAAGATTTGAAGAGAATATATAGCGATCAAGAAAGAAAAACAACTCTGCAGTCTTTCAAGTCTTCACAAGAATTCTAGAGCCAGCTTTGTCATTCCATTCCGCCTTGGCTCTTAGCTCCCTGTGTTGTGAGAAAATTCAGAAGAGAGCTAGAATAGTTCTGAGAGAGAGCACCTGTGTAGATCTTTAACTCTCAGTGCTTGTAGCTTCAGATCGAGCTCTGTTAAGCTTGATCTAGGGGCTAGTCAATCCTTTTTCAGATTCCCTTGTTTGTTTCCCTTCGGGTGTGAAGGAAGACCTGGTGGTACCAGGGTGTTTGTGTTCCTTCAAGTGTGAAGGAAGACCAGCTGAGCTGGGTGGTTGTTTCGTCCATAGGGGGACTGTACCCTAGATAGTGGAATCCTGAGGTTTGCTCAGGGACTGGACGTAGGACTCCTAAGGAGAGGAGATCCGAACCAGGATAAATCTGTGTGTTGTGTGATTGTCTTCTTTGTGTGATTGTTCTTTTTACTAACCATTACTAATCTCTTCCAAGAACGTTTTTGTGTTTGTTTAAGTTCAGGTTTTAACTAAGTGAATATTTTTTAAAGACCCATTCACCCCCCCTCTGGGTTCGCCAACCGGGCAACAAGTGGTATCAGAGCGAGTCTCTTCGACAAAGAACAAGATCCAACGATCTGAAGAGTAAAGATCCATGGCAGCCCAAGGTCACAACGAAGGTCAGTCAGTCAACAGACCTCCCTTGTTCGATGGTGAAGATTATACCTATTGGAAGACAAGAATGGAGTACTTCCTGCAAGGACATGATTATCAAATTTGGTCGATAATAGAAGAAGGAGATCTTCTGGTAACAAATGAAAAAGCTCAATGGACAGATGAAGACAAGAAAAAAATTTCTCTAAACTGTAAAGCCAAGAGCATGCTGTGTTGTGCGCTAAGTAAGAAAGAATTCAACAGAGTTTCAGCCTGCAAATCCGCGATGGAAATGTGGGAAAAGATCAGAATCACTTATGAAGGCACAGATAAGGTCAAGGAGACAAGAATAGATATTCTTGTAACTCAATATGAGCGATTTCAAATGCAGTCAGGTGAATCCATAACCCAAATGTTCAGTAGATTCACAGACATCACTAATGGGTTAGCTGGATTAGGAAAAACCTATGAAATGGGAGATATGGTCAGGAAAATTCTTAGATCCTTGCCATCCTCATGGACTCCAAAAGTAACGGCCATTGAGGAAGCCAATGATCTGAAGAGAATGTCTCTAGAAAAGCTAGTTGGGTCACTCATGGCCCATGAGATAAACATGGAGAGATTAGGAGAATCCTCCAGTAGAAAGAAGCAGTCCAATGCGCTCAAAGCTGATGAGGACTCATCTGAAGAATCTTTGGATAACAGTGAGGACAGCAAAGACAGTGATGAAGAAGCTATGCTGTCAAGAAGATTGCAAAGGATCTTGGCCAAGAAGAAAAAGTTCCAGTCCGGTAGAAGGTATTTCAAGAAAAATAAAGATTTCAAGAGACCAGACGGAAAAGATCAGAAGAAAAATGAGCCACTCTGCTACGAGTGCAAAAAGCCAGGACACATGAAGGCTGAGTGTCCAAAGCTCAAGAAGCCAGAGTTTAGAAAGAAGGATAACTCTAAAAAGTTCAGAAGGTACAAGAAGAAAGCCATGGCAGCTGCATGGGAAAACAGCAGTGACTCAGACAGTGAGTCAAGCTGCAGCAGTGATGAAGAAAAAGCCAACTGGCTTTTATGGCAAATACCGAGGATAAGGTAACTTCTGATTCCTCTTTTGATTCCTGTAATGATTCAGATTCAGATAACATAGAAGAAGCTTTTAATGAACTATATGACAAATACAGAAATGTATGCAAACTATTAAAAGCTTGTAAGAAGAATAATACCTGTCTTGAAAATACTAACTCGGATCTAAAAACTGAAAATGAGGAACTAGAAAATCAAATAACTGAACTTAAAAGGAGAAATGAACTGGTTTGTGAAGACCTAAAAGCCAAGAATGAACAAATAACAAAATTGGAAAAACAGGAAAGTACAGATGAATTAAGAAAAGAAATTAATAACTTAAATAAAGAAAATGATAAACTATCAAGCACATTAGAGAAATTTACTAATGGTAAAAACTCACTAATATTAAAAGGCGCTAGAAGATCAGGTAAGAAGAAAAATGGATTAGGATATACACCCCCAGATAATGAAGAAACCATAATTTATCCTAAAACATATCCAACACCAAAATTTGTACCTGAACAAGATATCGCATACAAAGCTGATTTCAAATATATTGAAAAAGTAACTAAGTTATCCTGCTGTAGTCATTGCAATAAGTTAGGACATATTATAACTACATGCCCAACAAGACATAAAAAATGGATAATAAAAGGCAAAATCAATGATACTAACCATCAGGACCCAAAAGAATTTGGGTACCTAAAGCTTGATGTTTTTATTTCAGGTTAACCCTAGAGCATCCAAATGGTACTTGGATAGGGTGCTCAAGACACATGTCAGGCAACCAGAAGTTATTCTCCCACCTTCAAGCTGAAGAAGGGACAGTCACCTATGGAGATAATGGGAAAGGCATAGTAGTAGGCAGCGGGTCTGTGAACAACAAAGGAAAAGCAGTCATTGAAGATGTATTATTGGTCAAAGGATTGAAGCACAATCTAATTAGCATTAGTCAGCTGTGCGACAAAGGCCATCAAATCAAGTTTCAAGAGTCTAAGTGTAGCATACTGAAGGATGGAGAAATCATCTTTGAAGCTAATAGAGAAAAGAATTTGTATGTACTCTACCTTGAAGAACTCAAAGAGCAAAACGTCTGTCTGGCAGCCAGTAAAGTCAAGTCTACTGAATTGTGGCACAGACGTCTTGGACATTGCAGCATAGATGGCATAAGAAAACTATTGAAGAAAAATCTTGTGGAAGGTCTGCCAAAAGTCAGTGGAAAATTGGAAGGTGTTTGTAAACCTTGTGCTAAAGGAAAGCATACCAAGAGCTCCTTCAAGTCAAAAACCGTGGTAACCACCTCAAAACCCTTAGAGCTCCTACATATGGATCTATTTGGGCCAATGAGGACTACCAGTCTTGGAGGAAAGAACTTTGGATTTGTCATAGTTGATGACTATTCAAGATTTACATGGGTTTCATTCCTAGAGCATAAAGATGACACTTTCGATAACTTTGTCAACTTCAGCAAGAAAGTTCAGAAAGATCAAAAGTTCAGCATTGTGTCTATCCGATCAGATCATGGTGGTGAGTTTCAGAATGAAAAGTTTGCTAGATTCTGTGAGAGTCAAGGAATTGAGCACAACTTCTCAGCGCCAAGAACACCACAGCAAAATGGCATTGCCGAGAGAAAGAATAGAACCCTACTAGATATGGCAAGAACTATGCTCTCAGAATATGATCTGCCAAGATATTTTTGGGCTGAAGCAGTTAACACAGCAAGCTATATTGTCAACCGAGCAATGATCAGACCAATCCTTAAGAAGACCTCTTATGAACTGTTCAAAGGGAAAAAGCCACAGATTAGTCATCTCAGAACCTTTGGATGTCCATGCTTCATTCACAACAATGGAAAAAGGGACATGGTAAGTTGGATGCCAAATCAGATGAAGGCATCTTCATGGGGTACACTTCTAAACCCAAAGGCTATAGAGTGTTTAATAAACGTACCTTATTGATTGAACAGTCTGTGCACATTATCTTTGATGAAACTACCCTTCCTTGAGAAAGGAAGCAGATAGTGATAATGATGATGCAGATGAATTGTCCAAGAAACTAAAAGACACATCAATCGAGGACAAGGATGATCCGCCTCTGGAAGAATTACAACAAGAAGAAATTTCTCATGAAACTCTTCCAAAGGAATGGAGATACAAGAAAGATCACCCACCTGAAAACATCATTGGTGATCCATCTGCAGGGGTAAGAACAAGAGGTAATATGATCCCTTGTGATTACCTTGCATTTGTATCTCAAATAGAGCCTAAGACAGTCAATGAAGCACTTACTGATGAATCTTGGATAATGGCCATGCAAGATGAACTGAATCAGTTCAAGAGAAACCAAGTATGGTCACTTGTTCCTAGACCGTCAGATCATCCAGTTATTGGCACCAAATGGGTGTTCAGAAATAAACTAGATGAATCTGGTGCAATCTTAAGAAACAAGGCTAGACTGGTAGCTCAAGGCTATTCTCAAGAGGAAGGCATAGATTTTGATGAAACCTATGCACCTGTAGCTAGACTTGAGGCCATTAGAATATTATTAGCTTACGCATCTGCTCTAGATTTAAAATTATTTCAAATGGATGTTAAATCTGCCTTTTTAAATGGTTTATAAAAGAAGAAGTTTATGTGGAACAACCGCGGGTTTTGATGATATAGACTTTCCGAATCATGTTTTTAAATTACATAAGGCTTTGTATGGTTTAAAGCAAGCACCTAGAGCCTGGTATGAGAGGCTTAGCTCTTTTCTCTTAAAACATGATTTCAGTAGAGGTCAAGTAGATAGCACTTTTTATAAAAACAAAAGTTAAACACATATTGTTGGTTCAAATTTATGTGGATGACATCATCTTTGGATCTACTAATGAATCCCTGTGCAAGTATTTTGAAAAGTTAATGCAGGGAGAATTTGAGATGAGTATGATGGGGGAGCTCAACTACTTCCTTGGACTTCAAATCAAACAAGGAAAGGAAGGAACTCACATCTGTCAAGCAAAGTACACCAAAGAACTGTTGAAGAAGTTTGGATTTGATAACGCCAAGCCACTGTCAACACCAATGAGTACATCAACCAGGATGGACAGTGACAAGGATGGTAAGAAAGTAGATCAAAAGATCTACAGAGGTATGATAGGTTCATTACTTTATTTAACCGCCAGTAGACCTGACATATTATTTAGTGTATGCATGTGTGCTAGATATCAAGCAGATCCTAGAGAGTCACATTTAATTTCTGTAAAAAGAATTTTTCGTTATTTAGCCAGAACTCATGATTTAGGTTTATGGTATCCAAACTCTTGTGATGTAAATTTAGTAGGATATTCTGATGCTGACTATGCTGGATGTAAGGTAGATAGAAAGAGCACCAGTGGTTGTTGTCAGTTTCTTGCAGGGTGTTTAGTATCATGGTCCTCAAAGAAACAAAATTCAGTAGCACTGTCTACAGCTGAGGCTGAGTATGTAGCTGCTGGAAGTTGCTGTACACAACTCTTATGGATAAAGCAACAACTTGAAGATTTTGGACTCAAAATCAAGTCAATTCCACTGCTATGCGACAACACCAGTGCTATCAACCTCACCAAAAATCCAATTCAGCATTCCAGGACCAAACACATTGAGGTTAGATACCATTTTATTCGTGATCATGTAGCTAATGGCAATATTGAAATATCCTTTATTGATACAAATAATCAGTTAGCAGACATTTTCACAAAGGCCCTACCTGAAGAGAGATTTACATCTCTTAGAAGGGAGTTAGGCATGTGTATTTTGTGAAAAGATCTTCTTTTAAAACTGATATAAAGAATTTCAGAATTTAAATAAGTTCTCTCTCTCTCTTTTGTAAAGTGAAAAGACTTCGAATACCTCTGTTTAAGCGCTCCTTTCATTTAAGCTAAAGTCGTTCGAGGCGGTCAACCTCGTTTGTCGTTTTCTGTCGCCTCACCTTTGGAGCATTTATTTTTTCCTTAAATCGATGCGATAACGATTCCTCTTCTTCGTTCACCTCTTTTCCCTCTTTCGTTCCGTCGCATGAGCCGATGCCCTAGCGACTCTCACCTCCATCCTCTGCAAGTCTGAAGCCTTCTTCCCCTTCCGCGAAATTTCTTGAGGGTTCTTTCTCGTCTCCTTCCTCCACAACCCTTCAGAACTTTTCCCACCTGAATCCATGGCCGCACCAGCTATCGCCGGCAGTTTGGGTGGTTACAGCGCCGAATTTCTCACTCCTGAGCAGCAGGAGCGTTTCACCTTTGTGAAGACGAAGCTCTGTGGTCATAAAGAAGTAGACATTGCAGATCTGAAGAAGAATGGAATGAGCAGCATAGTCGAAAAGATCAACCAGATGCAGTGGAAGGGCGTTACCACCTACTCAGAGGTTAGTTATCCGGACTTGGTAAAGGCATTCTACGTTTGCTTAAGAACAGAGGCAGATGGGTCCCTTGTCTCTTCGGTAAAGGGCACCCTGATCAAAATAGACCCTGAGCTCCTAAGAATGTTGTTTGAGGTGAAAACATCAGGCTTTAGTGGGGTTCACACTGAGGACGCTCAAGAGAAGGGTTTGGGAATTGTAGGGCCGGGCTTCAAATTAAGGAAGGCAAACTTGATATAAATCAGCTGAATGCCTTCAATCGCCTCCTTCACTTCATTGTTTGTCAGATTTTGGTTCCCAGAAGTGCAACCTTCTCATCCTGCACTAAGGCCGATTCTGACCTAATGTTCTGGGCCATTCAAAATAAGGAGATCAATGTGGCCGCAGTAATAATGGAAAGAATGAAATTTGCCAGAGAACAAATTTGGGACACACCAGAGCAAGCTGAATGTGTCACTGCCCTATGCCCATTTACTTACCAAGATTTTCAAACACTTCGGTGTTGATCTCTCTGGGGCAGTTGTAGAGAAAATGGGCCAAGCTATCAGGTCCAAAAATTTGAAGAAGAGTGGCTTCTCTGTAGTTAATGGGGTCTGGTCCAAGGCCTCAGTTGCTGAAGGTGAAGTTTACATTGGCGATGGTTCAGGTGCTCACCCTCAAATGGAATCAGCTGTTGAGATGTCAGAATTGCCAATGGAATCTGTTTCTGTTCCAACCTTTGTAGCACAAGAGCAGGCAGGGCCATCTATGGCCGAAAATCAGTCAGAGGTTACAGCAGAAGAAGAAGGAGAATTGAGGATATTCTCCCAAAAGATATTATGCCAGTTACAGAGGAGACTGTGGCATCAGGCCACATTATTGAAGAGGTTCCACTAGAGGAAGAGCACCCAATTCCTCAGGGTGACTCTGTGATGATGGATGCTCCTTGTCAGGGGGAGTCAGTACCAGTTGAAGAAGATGCTCCTATTGAGGGGGAGCAATTACAAGAAAAAACAGTAGAAGCACCTCCAACCAGTGGTGATCAGGAGGAACTGCACAGAGTTTCTCCAAACTTAGATGACAGAGAAGGGGAGACAGCTAGCTCCTCAAGTTCTGATGAAGATGATGATCAACCTCCTCCAGCCAAAGAGAGCAAGAAGAAGGACAAAGAGACTGCACCTGAAGTACCTCTCTTAACTGTCACACCTTTTGAAAGGCAGGTCAAACAGAAAATAATCATTAACTTGAAACCTGTGATTGAGAGGCTGGATGTGCAAGGTGAACTGCTATGTACACTCCAATCAGATGTGAATTCTATATTTCTGAGCCAGGCTTCAGCACGCAACGAGTATGTTCAGATTCGCAATGCTATGAAGTGGTTCAATCAAGAGATGGGCACCATGAAGAGCATGATCTCTGAAATCTTTAAAGCAGTTGGAGCTCAAGCTCCTTCTCCCCCAGCAGCAGAACCCCAGCAGCAGCACCAGCAGAAAAACCAGCAGCAGCAACCCCAGCAGCAGCACCAGCAGAAGAACCAGCAGCAGCACCAGCAGCAGCAACCCACAGCAGCAGCAACCCCAGTAACAGCAGCACCTGTAGAAGCAACAAATGCAGTTCAGGCAGCAGCAGAGGCTGAAGTACCAGGGCCATCAGGGCCAGCTGTGATGGAATCAGGGCCATCAGGGCCAGAAGTGTTGGATTCTGTGCAATCTTTGCCTGAAGAAGTGGTCTCAGATCCATTGCCCCTGCTCCCACTTCCACCCACACTCCTATTCCTCCATCTCCAACCACAGCCTCCACAGCTCCACCTGCTCCACCTCCCTTCAAAAGACCTAGATCCAGACCTATTTCTTCCCCCACACCTTTTCCTTCTCTCTAATACTTCATCTTCCCTGCTTCCTCCACTTCTCATCTTCCTTCCTCTCCTAGCTCGAGGCCCCTCCAGCATCCTCCGCTGGAGCCTCATCCTCTTCTGGTCCTTCTTCAGTACCAGAAGTAGGCATTTCTACCACTGATGATTTCCTTCACCCTTCTGCACCTCCCTCCTTTATCACTATTATTCCTAGGAATGCTCAAATCAACTCTCCTTTTCTTACAGACATTAAGGATGAGTTTGAAGAAGCTATCCTTAGGTCTGTGCTAAAGGTAGGAGACCACATTTCCAAGACAGACTCCTCCAGTACTGTCTCCAAGAAAAGAAAACTCAATTCCTCCGACACTCCTCTCTACCCTCCTTTGTGGTTTTCTCTTACAGTGACACACAAGCATACATCCCTGTACAAAGAGTATCTACAAAAGGTTGTCTTTGCCACCCTTGTCAACCTCCCTTTTCTCAACCTCTCTGACCACCTTGAAGTCATTCTTCCTTACACTCCTCTTTCCAAAACCGAAAAATCCAAAATCTTTTCCTCTGCCCATTCCAAGACTGAGGAGCAATGGGCTAGATCTCAAAAAGATCTTTACAATCGCTTTCTTCAGGCTAAGGCAGCCAGATTTCCTCCCAGGGATCACTCTTTGACCCTTTCTGAGTGGTTTAAATTTCATCACCAGAACACCTGGGCTTCTTTCATCCAGAAGGAAATCAAGATGATCAGGCACTTTCAGATGTTCAATAACTACAGGTATCTCAACAGATTACCTGAAGTTCAGCTAAGCCAATTCAAGCGAGCCATCAAGGTCCTCTCCAGCTCTGGGCAATCTGAAGGAGTGAGAGTGGATTTTGCCACACTCCATTTGCCTGAAGAGATCCTCTTGCCTCAGATTCACTTCCTGATCATGGAATCTTCTGTTGGATCCATTATCTTTGAACGTTTTGCAAGGGTCATGGGCAGAATCAAAATTCAGAAAACTCTCCAAGTTGGTTTTCCCAGATTTTTATTCCGGGAATATCACAGAGGGTTTGTGACATCTGAAGTTCTTGCTCCTATCCTCTCAGAATGTGAAAGGCTAAACTCCTCAGAATGGTCCGAATTGTATTCGTTGTCTGCTCAGCAGTTAGCTCATCTCAATGCTGCTCAGGCCAGGGAAGGAAAAGCCCCTGTCTCTCCTGCCACCTTCTTGGACATGAACTCCATCCATCTTGTACTTGATCCCTACAAACTATGGGCTGAAAGATACAAGGTGTTTGTAGCTCTACGCCAAGTCCTCAAGGAGAAACAGATTTTCTACCCTGTTACCATGGATCAATTCCTTGCCTGTGCAAGCTTTGGAAAAACCTCCTTCATCCGGTGCTCCATGGATGCTGATGAGTATGCCAACTTCTCTCCAAGCAGCGCACCATCTACCTGTCTCGGATGGCTTCTACCATGGGACCAACTTTCTTTATTTCTGATGGAGCTTTTAGGCAATTTTTTGATAGGCAGGAAGAGCAGGCCTGGGAAGCCATTTCTCATTTTGCCTCTCTTCTCTCTCCTGCATATTATTTGCCTGTACCTCCTCAAGCTTAATGAAAAGATTGTGTTCCTTCTCCTCATTGTCTCTTATTCTTTGTCTCAGTCCTAATTCTTTTTGCTTAATGACAAAAAGGGGGAGAAAATACTTACATATGTATGAAACATCTTTGAAACATATTTTCAGTACTTTTATTTTATTTCTGCTTACTGTTAAGTATTGTTAAAATATTGATTAAGTTTTGTCATCACCAAAAAGGGGGAGATTGATGAACAGTCCATCCCCTCGTAATTTAAATCCATTACATACTTATTTTGGTGATAAACAAAACTCTGTCAAAAGTTTTCTAACTACATTTCATTTAGCCTTAAGCACAGGAATTCTTCAAAGAAAATCAAGCACTTATGGTAAGTACATATATGCATTGATTCCAGTAAAGATGTAACGACTTCTTTGTAAGTTCTAAAGTTCAAACAAGTCGATGTTATAACGATTTCATAAGTCATCGTAACGATTTCTTTAGAAAGCGTAACGACTTGCCAGTCATAACGATTTCATAAGTCATCGTAACGATTTCTTTAGAACTCGTAACGACTTGCCGTCATACGATTTTTAGAAAGCGTAACGACTTGCCAGTCATAACGATTTCATAAGTCATCGTAACGATTTCTTTAGAACTCGACGACTTGCTCGTCATAACGATTTCTTTAGAAAGCGTAACGACTTGCCAGTCATAACGATTTCATAAGTCATCGTAACGATTTCTTTAGAACTCGTAACGACTTGCTCGTCATAACGATTTCTTTAGAAAGCGTAACGACTTGCCAGTCATAACGATTTCATAAGTCATCGTAACGATTCTTTAGAACTCGTAACGACTTGCTCGTCATAACGATTTCTTAGAAAGCATAACGATGCCCAGCATAACGACTTTAAGTCTCGTAACGACTCCTTTAGAAATCGTAACGACTTGCCAGTCATAACGATTTCATAAGTCATCGTAACGATTTCTTTAGAACTCGTAACGACTTGCTCGTCATAACGATTTCTTTAGAAAGCGTAACGACTTGCCTGTCGCAACGACTTATAAGTTATCGTAACGATTTCCTTAGAAAGCGCAACGACTGCTTGTGGTAACGATTTCATAAGCTACCGTAACGACTTCTTAGAACTCACACGATTTGCTTTCCGTAATGACTTCTTTAGAACTCACAACGATTTGCTCCGTAATGATTCTTTAGACTCACAACGATTGCTTACCGTAACGACTTCTTTAGAACTCACACGATTGCTTACGTAACGACTTCTTTAGAACTCGCAACGACTTGCCTGTCATAACGATTTCGTAAGTTATCATAACGACTTCTTCTGAATCTATAACGATGTGTTATGATTCATAACGACTCTCTTAGACTATCATGATCTCATAACGATTTCATAAGTCATGTTTCCATCAAATAAATGTTTTCTTTGATTTGAAATACGTTGAATAGTCAAAGTCGTATCTCACTGTTTGACTGCTATGCATTTAATGAAGACTGAACGTATCTCTGCATGCACGCAGAACATATCTTCCATTATCGTGTATTCTCTGCATGTATCCTTTTAGAACGATAAACTGTCACTACTATATCTGTGTTACTTGCTCTAACGTTGACTGACATCTGGAGATAGTGTTAGCTGTCTACCATTAAAGCTCAACTTTTGCAGAACCTTGAAGTTGTACCATCTTACAACGTTGGACATAGAAAGAACTACAAGTCACCTCAGAAGATCTCATCACTTTGCGTGCTCTAAAGAAAAAAGACTGTTGACTGGAAGCTTCCATAAATCCTTCAGTCTAACGTTCACCAAAGCTGTGAGACAACGGCTATCTATCTACATCAAGATGTATATATATATATAATATATATATATATATATATACAAGACAGAAGATTTGAAGATATATAGATAGCGATCAAGAAAGAAAAACAACTCTGCAGTCTTTCAAGTCTTCACAAGAATTCTAGAGCCAGCTTTGTCATTCCATTCCGCCTTGGCTCTTAGCCCTGTGTTGTGAGAAAATTCAGAAGAGAGCTAGAATAGTTCTGAGAGAGAGCACCTGTGTAGATCTTTAACTCTCAGTGCTTGTAGCTTCAGATCGAGCTCTGTTAAGCTTGATCTAGGGGCTAGTCAATCCTTTTTCAGATTCCCTTGTTTGTTTCCTTCGGGTGTGAAGGAAGACCTGGTGGTACAGGGTGTTGTGTTCCCTTCAAGTGTGAAGGAAGACCAGCTGAGCTGGGTGGTTGTTTCGTCCATAGGGGGACTGTACCCTAGATAGTGGAATCCTGAGGTTTGCTCAGGGACTGGACGTAGGACTCCTAAGGAGAGGAGATCCGAACCAGGATAAATCTGTGTTGTGTGATTGTCTTCTTTGTGTGATTGTTCTTTTTACTAACCATTACTAATCTCTTCCAAGAACGTTTTTTGTTTGTTTAAGTTCAGGTTTTAACTAAGTGAATATTTTTAAAGACCATTCACCCCCCTCTGGGTTCGCCAACGGGCAACAAAGAACTACTTGTCTATTTGAACCCAAAGTCACAGAATTTTGAGTCCTCTGTGCTATTTTTTGAGAGAATTAAACATTGAACTAAACTCATTGTGCATTAGTTTATTCAAAGATTCAGTATCATTCAAGGTTAAGCAATCTTAATACTGAAGGTCTTAAAATGACTTGCAAAACACTTGTAGGCACATGAGTGGCTTACTATTTAACATGTGATGTTAAGCTTCAGTTTTACAAGTGTAAGAATAATTTATCTAAATTCATAGTCAGACTTGTCTGGTCAAGCAAAAATATCCTGTAAAACATCAAAGAAAATGATCAGCAATCTGGAAAGATACAAACAGACAATGCAAATTCTTGAACACTGAGTAAACGGGTCATTTCACTAAAAAGTGATTTGTTCACCGTGAAATCAAAGTTTCAACTCTGTTAAGATAATGAAGTTAAACCACTGAGTAATCAGGAGTCATGCATTGATCAATGTGATCTCTTGCACTGAAAGTGAGATTAATAATTTATTCTTGTACTCTTTCCCAGTTAAAAATGAATGATGAAAGTCAAATTGTAAGGATGAAAAGCTTAAGACTTAATAAAGTTCATGCATACTGAGTTTAGACCTATTATTCTACATTGTGATAAAATTAAAGCTCCTAACATCCTTGTTAAATATTTCTGCTCATCATATAGGTCACTTTACTTGACATTTGCATCATATTTTAACTACATTCAGATCATTATATCTTGCAATACTTGTGTTGAGTGTGTCTTTGTGATTAAACTTGTGGCACAATACCAAAAACACAATCATTTCTCTCATATGTCAATATCACTTGTCTCATTATTTTGATCATTTCTGACCATTCCTTTACTCCATTTCATTTCTTGATCTCCTACTATTCTTTGTTTCTCTCTCTTATCTATCTATTGATGCTGTCAAATAGGGGGAGAAAGGTCTCTAGGGGGAGAAAGGTCTCTAGTGGGAGAAAGTTCAAAGGGGAGAAAGTTCTTTAAAGGAGAAAGGTCTCTGAGGGTGAGAAAGGTCAAAGGGTGTATATAGTCAAAGGGGGAGTTATTGTAGTCAAGGGAGTCAAGATATGGGAGATTGTGCATATGTTTTGTCATCATCAAAAGGGGGAGATGTTGGGTTGAGTATGTTTTGGAATTTCCTAAAGTTGTATTTTAATGATATCCAATGAACATCACTCATACTTTGATTTTGATGATGACATATTGTGATTTTAATGATGACATGTTATGATTTTAATGATGACATATTGTGATTTTAATGATGACATATTGTGATTTTGATGATGACATGTTGATATGTTATATTTTATACATATCACAATAATGCTTAGACAACATGTTTTTGATGTTTAATATCTCATATTTTAATAATAAATCTTGTATTAATATTTACACTTTATATTTTCAGGTTTACACAAATTTGTCCCAAGTAGTGTCGACACAGTCCACCTGTGTGTTGACACGGTCTGCCTGTGTGTTGACACGGTCTGCCTGTGTGTTGACACAGTCTGCTAGTCGTGTCGACACACTCAATGGGCAGTGTCGACACTAGTCCCAGATTCCAGAAGACCCAGTTGCCAAATTGGGACAGTGTGTCGACACAGTCCCAGACAGTGTCGACACTAGACCCAGTTCCCAAAAGACCAATTTTGCAGAATTGGGACAGTGTGTCGACACACTCCGGCTGAAACTCAAAAATGTGAATTTCTCTGGACACGTGGCTGCTTGGGAATTAGGAGATTTGACTTAGGTTTCTGTGCCCATGCACCCAAGGCACTTTATGGACATATGGGGCTATAAATACCCATGTTCCTTGTACCCCAAAGGCAAGAGAGCCCATACACTTCCAAAAGAAGCTTTTTGGCCGCCAAAGGGGGCTTTCCAGATCTTGCTCCATCTCCAGAAGTTGCAGGCCATCCTTTCAAGAGGAACGACGTGGGAATCAAGGGGAATCTCTGGAGAGAAGCTTGCTGTGCTAGGCAAGGGAGCAGATCCAACTGAAGAGGTGCAGGAGAAGAAGGATTTCTGGCATTTCAGATGCCATCAAAGCAGAGCATCGTCAATTGAGGAGAATCTCCATTGATTTCCATCAAGGCTCCTCAATTGAAGCGTCTGCAAGGCCTCTTCATCGAAGAACACTCATTCTATATCTATTTCTCACTTCAGAGTTTGTTCTTCTTTATTTCATGTATGAGATTTGTGCATGAAGTTTTACACAAATGTCTGTGTACGAATTTGTCATGAATCAGATCATTGCTAGAGGATCTGATTTCTGTTGTCTTTGATCTAGCTTGTGTTTTGGGAGCCATCGAGCTTTGGTTTGTGAGTCGTCGCACTCACGGTGTGGTTTGAGCCGTCGTGGTCAATTTGGAGTCGTCGTGCTCCGGTTGTTGTTTGAGCCGTCGTTCTCAGTTTGTGAGTCGTTGAACTCAAGGGGTTTGGAGTTGTCGTGCTTCAGTGTGTGTTGTACTCAAGGTTTTGAGTAGTGTGGCCTCACTGTGTGAGGGGTGGACGTAGGAGTCACTGGAGGTGATTTCCGAACCACCTAAAAAATCCTCTGTGCAATGGTTTGAATTGTGGTTTGACTTTGTATTACGCTAGATGCATGCATAGGGATTTCATTCACACTACTAATTGATTTGCTCACACACTAATCACACTTCAGATCAGTAAATTGTTGGGTGAATTGATCTCTGATTCGAAGTAATTTTAAATTGCTTGAGCTTCTGCATTAATTAGTGTCAGATCTATTCAACCCCCCTTCTAGATCTGATCCATTCACCCATCCGATCCTTCAAGATGTGTTATTATGATATGGACTTATGGACATGATTATTTGTCGACCCAATATATTATTTGGCTACTATATAAACTGTGGGATGTGTGTGGTGGTGATGGAATAAGAACTACTTTCATTTTCACTGCACTTTCCTTTGTTATTAATGTACATCTCTACCTACTGTGTTGTGTTGGGTACATGTCCTACTGTGACAGCATGCTTTATATCGATGTGGGTTGGTAAAATCGTATCGGTATGAAGTGGGTCGTTACAGAGATTGGTATCAGAGCCCATAGGTTGGGATTGTACATAAATAAGCCATCATCTACACAATATTTCAAAGTCTTAATAGAATCAATCCATATATGTGGAAACCATCTAATAATGAATTAAATATAGTTAAGAAAAGGTTAGGTCTAAGAACTTAGATTCTAATTGAGATAATTATTTGCAGATAATGGCGAGCCGTGGTAGGTGTGGTGTTCAGGCTCAGGAGGACGAGCAGAGGCGAGAGGAGAGGGGCGAGCAATAGTCCTCAGCGCACTAGGGTCCCACTGTGCTACCACCACCGCCACCCGTGGATTATGGCATGTTCATGCAAGGCCTGGTCCAGGCAATGCAGACGCAGGCATAGACCTTGGTGGCATTACAAGCCCAGTTGCAGGAAAAGGTTGGCATTGTCAAGTAGGAGTTGTCTGTTTGTTGTTTTTGTGATTGCTCATGTGTTGCATGTTGCTTCAGGCTCAGGCTCCAGCTTCAGTACCTCAGGAGCTGGACATGGTGGTCCGTCCATCATGGAGCGTTTTAAGAGGATGGCTCTATCTTCTTTGAGGGGGAGAGTCAGCCCCTTAGCAGAGAATTGGTTGGGAGAGGTGGAGAAGATCTTCCGTGCTATCAGGTGTGCAGTGTTGAACCACTCTTATACTTTACCTTTATATTTTGGTGATAACAAAATTTATGATTAATTAAATAGAATTAAATATATTTGAAGTCATGTTTTCCTAATAAATATAAATTTATTGTACTATCGCTGTGTGAGTTGCACTAAAAAGATAAATCGATGTCTATTCAATATACATCGATTTCTGTTCACAGTGCCACATCGATTTCGGTTTCACATCGATTTCACTCTCACAACGATTTCGTATGTGAAACATCGATTTCACTCTCACAACGATTTCGTAAGTGAAACATCGATTTTGCACTCATACCGATTTGATCGTGTAACGATTTGATCATGTAACGATTCAATAAGTTACACAACGATTTGATCGTGTAACGATTCGTTAAGTGAAACAATGATTTGATCGCTCAACGACTTCATCTTATAACGATTTGATAAGTGAGCATAACGATTTCGGAATCATATCAATTTCATAAGTGAAAACAACAATTTGCTCTTAAACAACGATTTGCCTTAGTCAAACAATGATTTGCTCTTAAACAATGATTTGCCTTAGTCACACAACGATTTGATTGTGTAACGATTCATTAAGTGAAACAACGATTTGATCATCGTTAAGTGAAACAACAATTTGATCTCTATAACGATTTCATAAGGCAAACAACGATTTGTATTCAAACAACGTCTTGATCAATCAATGATTTGCCTCTACTAAAAGATCGATTTGAGCCCAGCAATGATTTCAACTTAAACATCGATTTCCTTTATACTCTGATGTTTCAAATACTTTGGCGCCTAATGAAAAGTCAAATATATTTTGTTTACGTAATCTTCTATCTTTCTAACAGAAGATCTTTTTGTCTCATAGGATCTCTGCACTCTTGTCAGTCAAAAAAGGCTTACCTACTACTTCTGGATGACAACAAGAAACACAAAGGTATGAACCTTTTTGACAGAAACACTCTTTTATCTAAACACTTTCTTCTATACTTGTAGACCTCGTAGATCGCAAAATATCAGAAGAAAGAGAAGATGAGCAACGACTAGAACTCCAACGGATTTGTTCAAAGCTGCTCATATAAAAGATGAAGCAAGGCTGAAGAAGAAAGTAGAGCTTTCCTGAAGATTTTTAAGAGTGTACATTCAGGACGAACCTAAACGCCACATACACTCAAAGGAAAAGAGAGAAAGAGCCCGAGCCCAAGAAGAAGTGTGCAAGCAACTGAAGCACTCAAGCATTCAAGCTCCTTCTCCTCTCTTCTCTCTCTCTGTGTGCAACTTTGTAATTTGGGGGAGAGAGTCTTTTTTCTGAGAGTTCCTTTTAGTTGGTTTTCATCTGTTCCAACTCTCAGCTTTGTTCTTTCTTTTATAAGAAAGACTTCTGTCCAGCTGTAGGACTGTATACAGTGTAGAACCTAGCTAGGGGTTTGTGTCTAGCAGAACCGCACTGAGGTTTGTACCAGGAGGTTGGCTTCTTAACCTGTAATAGAAGTGGGCTGCCTTCTTGCCCGGGAAAGAGAAGAAGACCAACTGGGGTGCTGGGTGTTGTATTGTCCTTGGGGGGGACTGTACCCTTGGTTAGTAAAATCCCAAGAGGTTGCTTGGGGACTGGACGTAGGACTTCCATGTGGGAAGGGCCGAACCAGGATAAATTCCTTGTGTCCTCTGTGTGATTGTTTATTTGCTTCCGCACTGCTACTCTCTATCACACTCAACTACCAAAATTTCAAGTGATAATTTTCTGTGTTTAAGTTTGTTTTTCAGATTTCAGAAAAACCTATTCACCCCCCTCCCCTCTAGGTTAGCTTGCTGCCGTACCAAAAGGGCCAACAAGTGGTATCAGAGCGAGGTTCTCTGATCAATCAAGAAGATCCAGCGATCTTAGAGAAGATCCATGGCAGCTCAAGGATTTGCTGTAGGCTAATCAGTCACCAGACCTCCATTCTTAGATGGAGAGGATTACCAATATTGGAAGATGTGAATAGAATGCTTCATTCGAGGCACAAACTTTGATCTGTGGCAGGTAATAGAGGTAGGTGATTATGTTATTGTTCCTATTCCAAGTACTACTGCTATTACAGCAGTAGATAAAATTAATTTATCTTTAAACTTTAAGGCTAAGAACTATCTATGTTGCGCTTTATCTAAAAGAGAATTCAGTAGAGTATCTGCATGTAAATTTGCTAAAGAAATATGGGATAAACTGCAGATAACTTATGAAGGAACAGATAAAGTGAAACAAACTAGGATAGATATTCTTGTTTCACAATACGAACAATTTAAAATGCTTCCAAACGAAAACATTACTACTATGTATAATAGATTTTCAAGCATAGTGGTAGGTTTAAATTCTCTTTGTAAAACTCTTTCTAATGAAGAAACTGTTAGAAAGATACTTAGGTCTTTAACTCTTTCATGGACTCCTAAAGTAATTGCTATTAAAGAAGCTCATGACTTAATCAAACTTTCTATTGATAACTTAATAGGTTCCCTCATGGCACATGAAATTAATATGGAGCGACTATCTGAAAGCTCATCAAAGAAAAAATGCACTAATGCTTTTAAAGCTGCAGCTGCTCCTTCCACTTCTTCTTCTTCTAGTTCAAAAAATGCAGATTCTGAAGATAGTGACGTAGGTAAAGTACTGTCCAAGCTTCAGAAGATTTTAAAGAAGAAGAAAAATGGATCAGAAGGATCCAAAGGAAAGAGAAAAAGAAAAAAGAACTATTCTGCTATGAATGTAGAAAACCTAGACATCTGAGACCAGATTGTCCTAGACTTAAGAAGACTGGTCAAACTGAAAAGTCCAAGAAGCAGCACAAGAAATTCAAAAGAAAAGCCATGGCCACTGCTTGGGAAAATGATGAAGCCACAACTTCAGAATCATCAAGCTCTGATCCCGAAAAGGAGCAGGTAAGTCTAGCTCTCATGGTAGGACTAGATGAGGTACATTCTAACTCATCTTTTGATTCTTGCACAGATTCAGGATCAGAATCTGAAGATTTAGAACAAGTTTTTAATGAACTTTATGATAAACACAAGGTTGTTGTAAAAGAATTGAAAAATATCAAGAACAACCTTACTTGTTTGGAAAACACTAATTCTGATCTTAAATTAGAAATGGAACAATTAGAAGAACAATTAAAAGAATGTAAAGATAATAATTATCTTTTAAATGAAGATTTGAAAAGTAAGAATAATGAGGAGTTAGAGTTAGAAGAAAAATAAAAAACTCTAACTGAAGAAAATATGTATTTAAAAGAATCAGTTAGAAAATTAACTAAAGGGAAAACATCTTTAGCCCTATGCTTAAAAGGATCAAAATCTAGAAATAACAAAGAAGGGCTTGGTTACATACCTCCAGAAAAAGGAAAACAAGCCGTAATTTCAAGAAAATATCCATTACTAAAATTTGTAAAAGAAACCAAGTTGCCTTAGAAAAAGGCACCTGTAAAAGAAAAGGTCTCCAAAAATTGTGTTCCAAATAGTCATTACAAAGAAAATAAGAACTGTAAATCAAATTATATTCATTGCTGCTCTCATTGCAATAAGTTAGGACACACAGTAAATACCTGCACAACAAGACAGTTAGTTTGGATCCCGAAAGGATATTTTTATGCGTCTAACCATCAAGGACCCAAAAAGATTTGGGTACCTACTTCTGAATAAGTTGCTTGCAGGATAGCCTTGGAGCATCTAGGATGCTCAAGGCAAGGGTGACTGCCAACTCTTCATCCAACTCTTATCTGAAGAGGGAATAGTTACAAATATTGAATTTTTTATTGCTACTAACAATGTTTGCAAGCTTTTCCTAAGATCTATGCAGATAAAAATCTTGAAAACTTAACAAACAACCAATCAACAAGATGACTCAAGAGATTAACAGGTCGACACACCGAGAAACACCTGTTGACAGACAAGTGAAGAAACCTCAAGAGGACCCTCTTTGTCAGGGGGAGCCTTATGCTCAGGGGGAGTGTCCCGCCCCGACGCGGAATATCAGAACTCGAGGCAGTTGCAAGTAAAAGGGTATAGAGCGAGTACTAGACATCAAACCATTGTACAATGAATAATACTAAAGATAATCCTTCTCATTAATAACTTTCAAATGTCTAGTTACAACCACTAATATCAGAGCCATTTTATAGAGCCCAATTACATTGAAATAAAAGCAAAAGACTAACTATGACTCTAACATATTGCTAGGACACTAGGGTACTCGTGACGTCACTCCTGGTCATTCCCGTCCTCTTGAGTGTATAGTTCATCCTCGGTCTCACATGAGAACACAATGACAAATAACACAGGGTGAGCGATAACGCCCAGTAGGACTTAAATCTTAATAGTCAAGCAGGCTTTAAATAATTAATGAATTAAAAGGCAGAGTAACTAATGATAGAGCGAGAGAGTCAGGTAAAAGATAGCAAGATAGGACGTGAATGAAATATCACAACTTTCCAAATATAGCAAGAGTGTCGAGTATAGCACAAAATAGCAAGATGGCCATAGCACAATAGCACAAAGTATAGCAATAGCACAATGGGTATAGTATAGCACTTTTGTCAATAGACAACGAGAGAACATGGCACTTTTTGATTGTCATTTAGATAGTTGAGATAGATAGCACTCGAGTGTAATGCCAAACACTCTGATCATTTAACTCCCATGGGCACTAGCACTTTCGGGCGCACATCCCAGGACCAGATCGGGCCCTTTATATATTGCCAGGCATTGGTTATATTGTTTATCTTTATATAATCAGTCAATGGCCAATATAGAGTACCAAGAAATAGATGAGAGCATTAGATGAATAGACGAGATAGTAGAGTGAACGTGAATAGATGAGCGAATAGAGTATAGATGAGAGCTAGTGAACATTGCACGTAACACGTTGAGTAAACATGCGATAGTAACAGTTGCACAACACGCGCACGAGGTGTTGGCAGTCAGGTGGAACTCACTACCTTTCCATTGGCCATGTTATGCACAGGTCCAGAGGTTCGGCGTGATTCACGATAAGAGCGAACATTTAATAGCCGTTTGGATCATATTGACCCCTAAAGGGTGTAATAGGTGTTAGGGTACAATCGGCTCGTCGGCCATGTGGGAATCCATAGACAGAGGAGACTTATGGAGGCCTTAAACAAGGCTCACTAGTCCGGCATAAGGAGTATCCGACGGAGAGTTCGTCCAAGTCAAGAGAGAGTGGGTATATAGAAATAAGTGCTTGACGTTCTAGAGGAATTCTAAGACATTGGAGCGTTGGTATTGGTGTTTCAAAACGTCGCGAGAAACGCACACAAGTATATTTAAGAAAGAGGTAATTTAATGACATAAATTACCAATTATAACATGTTCATGCCAATTAATCTATATTTGGATGGTCCAAAGTGTGTGTGCATGTGAATAAGAAAATCATGGACAAGCTAGATCATGTGATTGACTTAAATTAATTAAAAATATATTCCATATTTACAACTTCATTTTTCAGTGTTTAACATAGTTAACAAGATATGGGAATAGCTGAAAAACAATAAGGCTTGTAAAAAGAGGGGTTTTCCTGCAAAAAGTCAGATCGCGACACACCCTAATGAGGGTCGTGATAGGGTCAACTGAGATCGCGATGGGGTCTTGTACAGGTCGCGACGGGCTTGTCGGTTCGGGCAGGCAGGTCACGACGGGGTCATGTGAGGGTCGCGACGGGCTCAGGCAGATCGGGTAGCCGAATCGCGACGACCGGTCCTGTCACGATCAGATCGTGATGGGACACTCTGTCGCGACACCCCTGTGAACGCGGCCTATCGGGCCGTTGCGTTCACAGGGTCTAAGCCTGAGTCTAATAGGGAAAGAACAGTTCATTGGGTTGCGGGTCAGACTTATCCTATTTGACACAGGATGATTCAGAAAATCACAACTAATTGCACAAACGATGAAAAATCATGAAACTAGTTGCGAATTGTTCTAGACATGCAGTACATAGGAATTGGACAACAAACAAGGTTTCGACATGCTTTGGTCATGGTATTCATTAAGTACTTAAAACAGTACACAGATGAGATCAATGAATTAATTTGCATGATAGGATGGATGAAAATTAGGGCTTTCAGAGGCAAAAGAAGCCTAACATCCATCAGTTCCTACAGTAAAAATCTCATGGTATGAGGACGAGTATGCATGAAGATATGAATTTGAAAAGAGGGTTCGGGGTCATGAAGTGCACAGAACTTTGAAAATTAAGAACAAAATATTTACTTGATGGAAAAATATGAAACCAAAGGACTTTTGTTCTTAATGGATGAAACATCCTATAGATAAATTTTCATGGTTTATGCTCGTGAGAATGCCTACCTTTGACTTGTTTTGTCTTCTAGGGTTAAGAACTTGACGAACGAAGGAAGAAGCTTTGAGCAGCCTTTTCCCCACAAATTTCTCTCCTCCTTGGTCTCTTCCCATGTCTAGCAAACCCTTGGCATGAGCTAGGGCCAGCCATGAGGGTTTTAGAGGAGTATTTAAGCATCTCCCCATTCTATTTCCTATTATGACTCTAATTCCTATTTATTCCAAATTTCCTATTTCCCTCTCCCCTTTTTAGGCATGAGATCTCCTAATTTGGGTTAGGTTGGGACCTAAATTCGTGGCCAACCTATTAGGGTGGGTTTAGGAATCCAAATCTAACTCAAATTAGCTTTCTAATGTATTAAATACCCTTTTCTATTTAAGTAATAATTTGGTTACAAATTTAGGGTATTTTCCAATTATTCTTCCTTTAAAAATCCCTATTTTGGCCCACTAATTTTTAATGGGTCCATTTAACAAAGCCCATTACTTCTTTTCATTTAATGGGTTTTATTTAATTCTCTTTTATTTGATTTTCTAATTACTTTTATTTTTATTATTATTAATTTTTTTATTTTTTGAAAAGTCCAGTTTGCTACATCCTCCCCCTCTTAAAAGAATTGGTCCCCAAATTCATGTGATCATCCAGAAGAGAATGTCTTACCGAAAAGATCGGGGTAGTTCCGTGTAACGTCGCGCGTTTTTCGGATCGTCGTGGATCCGTGTTTAGTAGGTTTGGTAGCCGATGTGCGGCCCATGAGTTTGAGTTTCAAGTGTTACGCGTGTTGTGAGGCTTGGTGGGCCGGCCGTTGGGCCCAAAGCGCTCACAGGTTTTCTGCCTGTGAATGCGACAGGGGTGTATGTCGCGTTCTGAACGTGACAACCCTGGTGGTCGCATTCCTGTTGCCGCCGTTGAGTGTCGACGTCTGCATGCGCGCCAAGTGTCATGCACTGGGTGGTCTGCTGACGTCAGGAGTGCGAAGGCGATGGCCTCCCACATCGCGTTCAGGTCGCGACGTAGGGCTACGTCGCGTTCTTAACTGCTGTGTGTTTTTAAGGAACCCCAGCCGAACAGAGCTGGGAGAAGTTCAGCTCGGCCGGGGGAGGCTGCTGCGCGGGTTTCTTTGTGATTCGAGGTCCTGGTGGAGTTCTCGACGCGTTCTCACCATGAGGACATCGTGTGGAGTGGGGGAAGCGCTGAGGGATCTCCGATCTTCGTGTTCTTCATGATGGTAGAGTGTTTCCACCTCGTTTGATTGTGTGGAATGCTCGTGGTGTGGATTTGATTCGTTTAAAGCTTAAAGAACATTAGATACCATGCTAGGGTATCCATTAAAGCATGCAAAATGAGAATTAATTGTGTTTCGAATGGTTTGGAATGGTGATCTGTGGAGTTTCTCCCGGATTAGGGTTTGCGCCTGTGAAGGTGACAGACCTTGCCGTCAAGACAAGGTCGCGACAGGCCGACCCGTCGCGATAGGGTTTTCTATTGCGACAGGTTAGGGCGTCACGTTTTGATGGCGACTTGGCCCCATGTCGCGACCTCAGCTGAGAGGTCTGAACATGTATGCTTTTAGTGTTATGGTTAAACGATTATTTGTTTTTGTTGTGCATGGCAATGACAGGTGGAGCCAGTGCACTTGTTACGCTCACGGAGCATGTTGTTCACGAGATGGACATGTTTTACATGGTTAATGTGTTATGTATGTAATCGGTTTGGTGTTTACGTAGTATGTGTGGTGCGTTGGCACCCGTAGTGCTTTAGGAGCGTGCTGTCCATGTGTTGGACATGTTGTTCATATGAATGACGTGTGGTGCACCTGGCTGGTGTATTATACACGTGGTGTCTACGTGGTTTGAATGCTGTGCATGTGGTTTGTGTGTGCATGGCACACTGTACGTTATTGTGTTTATTGTATCTTAATTATTGTGTTAGTCCGTGGTGTTGTGGCAGTGAGATTCACATTTGAACCTAGCCTTGATCCTTTAGGATCTTTTATAAGTTATCCTCGATGGATAATTAGTAAAGTATAAGTATGGTTATTACGTGATTATCGTGTACTGTATTTAGTGTGGCAGTGGAAGTCACAAAGTGACCGATGACACGATGTGGTGTTATTATTAATATGGTTTATGTGTGTGATTGTGTAGGTTAGCTTGTAAGTCACAAGGTGACTGGAGCAAGCTATTCCTAACATATGTACCGTGATTGATAATAGAAAGCGTTTTTGCATATCATGGTTTGGGCTTGCCGAGTGTGGTGGTTCGGCACCTATTCCGGAATGCATCTCTAGTCGGGTACCCCAGGTTCTTTGTGAGCCAGGCACATGTGTTGTTTGTGCTCAGGGTTTGTCCTGGTACAGTGTGGTACCGTCGAGGTCTGTGTCGTCTTTCTGGACACCCTCACTCCTGTGTTTGAGTTGTACGTTCGGCTGAGGGATAGACGACAGTAGGGCAGCGGCTTGTGTTTGTGGGTGTGCAGTCGCTTGTAGCGCGCTCGTAGTTGGGGATGCGGACACCAGTAGTTGACATTGGTCCCCAGCTAGTCCTGTTTTCCAGTGCCTCACTTTAGGGAGCTTAGGCCAGAGTCCCTAAAGGTGCCAGACATGGACCGGCAGCTGTGTGTCTGCAGGAGTGGTGTTGGTTGGTCTCCACAGTTGTTTGACTTGTTCTCGTGGAGCGACAGTTGGACCTTTCATCCATGACTGCGAGACTGAGAGGTTGTTCTTGTGTTGCGTTGTCTGGGTTTGATATTGGCCTGATCAGCCAGTAGTCCGTTCTCGTGTGGTGGCGTCGTTCCTTTCCGACTCGTGCTCTGCCACTGGCTGTGGTTCGTGAGTTTTTGACTCGTAGTCGAGGTTTGACCTGTTCGAGGTGTGCCCTGGTGTTGGCACAGTTGTGACTGCGGTTATGGCTTGTGGTGTGCCCTAGTGGTGGCAAAGTTTTAGTTATGGTTGGTCAGTGTTGACTCACCAAATGTGGTTTAGCTCGCTATGGTGTGCCCTGTTACGGCACTGGTTTGCTTGCGGTTTTCGTGCTGGTACCTTGTGGTAATAGGTACCTGTACCCCGTGTAGGTAATGATTTGTGGTGGTACGTCGTATACTAGTCTTTTCTGGTGTTGTCGTGGAATTGTGTTTTGTGGAGGTCGTGTGGTGTGACCTTCCACTCAATGTACTTTACCCTTCCTCGAGTAAGCTTCTGTATATGGTTTTCGTGTGTGATGGATTGACTTCGTGGTAGTCAGTCCTGTTATCTCGTGTGTAGCTTCCGATGTAGTGTGGTTTGGGGTATAAGGGAGCAGCTCTTGGTTAGCAGTCCTGTTACTCAAATGTTTGACGCTCGCCTGTAAAGCTTGTAACCCGGGCAGTGTTTCGCCTATGTGGCTTATAGCTTAGGCAACCAGTTGTTGTAACGATGTGCCGATGAGACTGTGGTTTAGGCACTTCAATTGTTGGGCGGACTAGTAATATTGTACTTGTCCTGTAGTCCCACATTCCTTCCGAGGACTTTATGTTTATTGTCATGGTTATGTTTAATTATTATTTATTATAATAATGTGAGCATGTCATGGTTTGGCTATCAGTGTTGCCAGTGAGACCCTCTGGGGTTGAGGTCTCTTCTGTTTAGTTGTTGAGGTTTTTGGGTAGCCCCTGCTGAGCCTGTGACTTGTTGAGGCTCACTCCCCTACAGTTCTTTTCATGGCTTACCGTTGGTTCGGCTTGTGGAGAGGTTGTGTCAGACTTGTACCACCAGTAGTAGTGTAGTAGTTAGTTTGTGTGAGCTTGTGCTCCCTCGGGGTATGCCCCAGGTAGTTGTACTTTTTAATTAGACTTGTAATAATGTAATGAGACAATTGTAAATTGTTATATGCAGGTATGAGCACATGTACTTTCTTGTGTCTTATACTGTGTAGTTTTCTTATATATTCTTACTGGACACTTGTGTGAGCTATCCCTTACGAGACTTCGGTCCGTTCGCGGGAGGCGGATCTGGATATGGAGCCTTAATGGGCATAAATATCCAGGGCCATCACATTCCGTCTGATGATTCCTTCTGGTTCCCATGTGGCTTCTTCTACTCCGCAGTTATTCCATAAGACTTTAACCACGTGGATGGGACGGTTCCTGAGCTGTTGTACCTTCCATTCCAATATCTTGACTGGCTTCTCTTCGTATGTCACATCTTTGTTTAACACCAACTTCTCATGGCGAATGATGTGGGTAGGGTCATAGACATACTTCCTGAGCATGGATACATGGAACACATTGTGTACACATGCCAGATCTGGTGGCAACGCCAGTCGGTATGTAACCTCACCAATCCTTTCGATTACTTCAAAAGGACCAATGAATCTAGGACTGAGCTTTCCTTTCACTCCAAATCTTTGGATGCCACGTGTAGGTGACACCTTTAAGAATACATGATCACCACTGGAATTCTAAGTCCCGCCTTCTTTTGTCGGCATAGCTCTTTTGTCTGGACTGAGCAGTCTTAAGCCAATCTCTAATCACTTGTATGTCATTTGTGGTACGTTGCACCATGTCTGGGCCTAGCCATTACTGTTCTCCAACCTTATTCCAGTATGCAGGAGATCTACAATTTCTTCCATAGAGTGCTTCGAACGGTGCCATCTTGATGCTTGCCTAGTAACTGTTGTTATAGGTGAACTCGATAAGGGATAGATGCTCGTTCCAGTATCCTTGGAAGTCTATAGTGCAAGCTCTCAGCATATCTTCCACTATTTGGTTGGTTCTTTCAGTTTGCCCATCAGTTTGTGAATGGAATGCGGTACTAAAGTTGAGTTTAGTACCCAGTACACCTTGCAATCCTTTCTAAAAATGAGATGTGAATCTCGGATCTCGATCTGAGACTATGGATGATGGAACTCCGTGCAGTCTTACTATCTCCTTGACATATAGGGCAGCTAGTACCTCCACCGACCACTTACTCTTTATAAGCAGAGAAAATGGGCGGATTTGGTTAGTCGGTCCACAATGACCCATATGGCATTGAGTCCACCACGAGTCTTGGGTAAACCCATGATGAAGTCCATGCCAATGCTTTCCCACTTCCATTCTGGGATGTCTAGCGGTTTGAGTACGCCAGAAGGGCGCATGTGTTCTGCTTTTACTTGTTGGCAAGTAAGGCAGTGTGCGGCAGGTTCAACTACCTCTCTTTTCATGTTTGGCCACCAAAACGTTCTTTTCATGTCCTGATACATTTTGGTACCCCCACGATGAATAGTGTACTTCGTCTGGTGAGCTTCATCCATTAGTCTTCTCTTCAGTTCTTCATTGTTGGGATGCATGTCCTTCCTTGAAAGACAAGCCTTCCATCTTCGGTCATAGTAAAGTCTGGTCTTTCGGCTAGAGTTTCCTTGACACGAACTAAGAATGGATCATCATTTGTTGAGCTTTGATCTCTAGTAGATCAGATTGAATTTTGATATTGGCAACCAAGACTCGATCATCCCTATGTTCAATAGTTAAGTCTAACCTTGCGATTGTTCCAGTAGTTGCATCTCGCCAAGGACTAGACTTGAAACAAATGCCATCGGCTTTCTACTAAGAGCATCAGCCACGACATTTCCCTTGCCTGGATGGTATTGGATGTTGAAGTCAAAATCTTTTAGGTATTCTAACCATTTTCTCTGTCTTATGTTGAGTTCCTTCGGGAGAATAAGTACTTCAGACTTTTATGGTCCGAGTAGACAGTGAACTTCTCCCCATAGAGGTAATGCCTCTAGATTTTCAAGGTGAAGACCACGACAACCAACTCTAGATCATGCACGGGGTAGTTGACCTCATGAGTCTTTAGTTGTCAAGAAGAGTAGGCGATGACTTTCTCCTTTTGCATCAATACACACCCTAGCCCAATTCCGAGGCATCAGTGTAGATAGAGAAATCTTCTCCCTCTATTGGCAGAGCGAGAACAGGTGCTAAGGTAAGGCAATCTTAAGAGTTTGGAAACTTTTCTCACACTCTTTACTCTAGGAGTAGGGATTCTCCTTTCGTGTCAGACACGTGAGAGGAATGGCGATCTTTGAGAAGTCCTTGATGAACCGCCTGTAGTAGCCAGCCAGTCCTAGGAAACTTCTGATTTCTGTGACATTGGTTGGTCTCTCCCAATTGAGCACAGCTTCGACTTTGGAGGGATCAACGGAGATGCCGTCCTTTGAGATGACATGGCCCAAGAAGGACACTTCTTCGAGCAAAATTCACACTTGCTAAACTTACGTATAGTTTGTTGTCTCGCAAGACTTCCGTGCAATCTTCAAGTGTTCTTCATGCTCTTCTTTGGTCTTTGAATATATGAGGATATCATCGATGAAGATGACCAGGAACTGTCAAGGTATGGCCGATATATGCTGTTCATGAGTTGCATAAAGGCTACAGGAGCATTGGTTAGACCGAAAGGCATAACGACAAATTCATAATGTCCATACCTGCTCCTGAAAGCTATTTTGAAGATATCGTCATCCTTGATCCTGATTTGAGATAGCCAGATCGAAGATCGATCTTGGAGAAATATTAAGCTCTAGATTTGGTCGAATAGTTCATCGACCCTGAGCAATGGGTATTTATTCTTGATGGTGAGCTGATTGAGATGATGATAGTCGATGCATAGCCTCATCAATCCATCTTTCTTCTTGACGAATAGTATGGTGCTCCCCTGGGGAAGTACTCGGTCTAATGAACCCCTTCTCTAGCAGCTCCATCAGCTGCGTCTTCAACTCCTTTAGCTCAACAGGTGACATCCGGTACGGTTGACGCGATACCGGGGCAGCTCCAGGGATCAATTCTATGGCGAAGTTGACATCAATTCGGGGGAATCCCTGGCAGATCTTCAGAAAACACATCGGGGTAATCCTGGACTATGTGGATGTCTTCTATCTTATAACTCTTCTTTTAACAACAATACGGCTGCTAGGAAAGCAATGCATCCTTTTCTTATCATGTTGTGGGTTTTATGGCGAAGATTAGAGACATCCATCTCTTATGTCTAATCCCAGATAATGCCAATTTAGGAAAGCCACTAAAGGTAACCTTCTCTTTCTTACAGTCGACACTTGCCCCATAAGTGGACAACCAGTCGGCTCCCAAAATTACATCAGCCTCCATGAGCATACATACCAGGTCGGCTTTAAGTTATGGTCTCCGATCATTACATCGGCCGATGGAAAGTATTTGTTCAGTTTCTCCTCTCTCCTAGTGGCGTTGTGACCGAGAACTCACAACCCATAGATATAGGTTTTGCAGTCAGGGTGTAGCAAAGTTTTGAGATGTAAAGGAATGAGTTGCTCCAACATCAAATAAGACAAATGCTGATAAGGAGAAAACTTGTAGAGTACCTTCTACCATGCCACTGTCCGTAGCAGGTTCCTCATCATGTAGGGCTTGCAGTCGGCCCTGTTTCTTAGGTGCATTAGGGTGGCTCTCATGTTCTTTCAGCAGCGGGCACTTGGGAATGTGGTGCTTGCGACTTTCGCAGAGCAGGCATGTGCCGACTTTCCTCCAGCACTCGTCCGCGTGTGTGACCGGGCTTGTCACAGTGCTTGTAGTTGCTCTTGGCTAGAGTGTGGGTACGAAGACCTTCGGTTTCCTTTCTTGGCTGGATCCCTCTGTGATGTTGAAGGGACACTTCTTTCCGTTGTTCGGCTTAGCAGATGACTGACCCGAGGTCATTTCCTTTTTCACGAACTTCCCTTTTATATGGTCGATGAAGTCCGTAGCATCTTCCAGCAGCTATGCTTTCTTCCCATCTCGGCGTAGGTCTAGATGTCGAGAGGTGCTAGTTGGATAATATATTGAGGTTTGAGGCTGTTGAGAAAGTGCTTAGCCTCATCCTCTCAGTGTTCACCAGGTGTTCAGCATATCGTGCTAGTCTTGAGAACTGGGCTTCATACTAGGCCACAGTCGGCTTCGCTGTTTAGAGCAGTGAATTCCACAGCCTTCCTTTCTTGGACATGCTCCGAGAAGTATTTAGAATTGAAGGCTTCTTTGAACTCGGTCCAGGTGAACTTTTTTTTTTAATTAAAGCAGTCCTCAAAGGCCTAGCTAGGAGAGTGCACCCTCCCCCAGAGGGGGAGAATGGACCCACTCCACCAGTAGGAAGCTCTGGGCCGAATGATTATATATGGAAAAAAGAAAGAAGAAGTTACAAAGAATAGGGCGACACCCATTAGATCAGTCTAATATTCATTAGACCTGATCTATCAATCAGTAAAGGCCCTTTACAAGCAAAAGGTAATCTATGAAAACCCCAAAAAAACCTCATACACATAGAAAAGATCGCATGGTTAGCAAGCGGTCGGCCACTGGTTGGTCTCCCTGAACACATGGAAAGAGCAGTGGGGTCTTCATTTAACAAGTCCATAGAAGAACGCCACCAACACTGGATATGCCAATTGAAACATTTGCCCTGCGCATTGATTGAACAGGGAAGATGAATCAGAATTATTGCTGAAAGGCGAACTCCCGGGAAATGAGCTAGACGAAGACCATCGCATAGCGCCCTTATTTCAGCAATTATGCTGTTCCCAACACCATAGAAATTGGCAAAAGCAACAAGAATCTTGCCATGTCTATCACGGATGCAACCACTGCCGCCATAGATACTAGGATTCCCTTTGGAGGCACCATCAACATTTAAACAGAAATCAACAAGGGGTGGGATCCAGCGAACCAATTTCATCTCTTAACCACAGAGTCATAGAGAAAGCCATAGGAGTGAAGAAGTTGATCACCCACCAGAGGTTGATCAGTTTTAAAAGTTGTTTTCCAAGAGCAAAACAAATGTGAAGCTTGATACTCCTAATAATGTATGCAGGCCGGGTTTGTTATTTTCAAATATGGCAGCACATCTTTGTTTCCATAGCTCCTAGAGCATGAGGATAAGACAATATATGGAAGTAATTCAAGAGGGGAATGAACATTAGTATTATGAATAAAACTTCAAATTCTAGTAGTGATATGAGGATGAAGGTGAACCTGCTGCTGCTGACAGGGGAAGGAACCATCTCCACATGTGAACTGCAATTTCACTATTAATAAATACATGGTTGAGATCTTCACATTGAGGGGAAACACAACAGTGGCACCTGGAAACCAAGGGAATCCCACTTTTTGAAATTCTTCCATCCACAGACACAGCTTGTTAAGGATTTTCCAGCAAAATGAAGAAGCCTTGGATGGAAGGAATGGTGCCAAATCTTTAAGATGGCAGGCCGGCTAATTCCATTATGTCTTACCAAATCATAAGTTGATCTTGTGGAAAATTCACCATTAGAGGTTGCAGCCCATATGCACCTATCCTCATCCTGAGTTAAGGATAAGCCATGAAGAACCTGTGGAGGAATTAAGGACCTAAGAGGATGGGACTGGTCCATAGCAACTTCCTGCAAAGAAATACCCGATTCCAGAGGTCCTGAAGAGTTTCAGCAAGAGGCCGGTCCCCATACCAAGTGTCATTTAATATGTCAATTCTATTTCCTTTCCATGAATCCACCTAGTATTAGATGAATAAGGAGTTAGCAGCTAGATAGAGATGCTTGGGCATTCCAGGAATATGAGAGTAATTTTGAGCACCAAACCGCCTTCTATCATATGTAGACCATAAGGAAGTACCATGACGCATAGTCCACATTGTTTCACAGCAAGGGAGGTTTGTACATGATTGATATTTGGATACCTAAACCCCCCTCCACCTTTGGACACTAGATCTATTCCATGCAACCAATGACGACGGTGAGATCCATCCGTACAGTTCCAGAAAAAGGCAGCTGAACATTTCTCAATGTAAGAAATAATAGCTCTAGGAAGGTAGGAAGCATCTGCTAGATAAATAGGTAAAGAAGCGAGCACCGAGTTGATGAGGATAATACGGCTAGCTTGAGAGATAAGTTTGGCCTTCCAATTGCCAAGAGTTTCATTGATTTTATCAATAAGCATTTGTAGTCAGATATAAGAACCTTACCTGGTCTTAGAGGAACACCAAGGTACTGAAGCGGGCCAGTTTGGTATATAACCTGTCAAGTTTCTAATTTTTTGGATTGATTGCATGGTAGCTTTCCGGGAGACCATGAATGAACATTTCCCTGCGTTGATCAGTTGGCCAGAGGAAAGAGCATAATTTTCCAGAAATTGCATTAACCACTTCATATTATTAATACTGCCATTGGTAAAAATTAAGGTATCATCTACGTAGAGAAGGTGAGAGGGAGGCGGGCATCCTCTGGGGCCAGCATAAGGGATTAAGTGACCAGTAGAGACCATATTCCAATCCTCGACTAAGCACTTCTTCCATTATAATAAAAAGAGTAGGAGCAATGGGAAACCTGTTGAAGACCTCTGGTAGACTTAAAATATCTAGCATGTGTACCATTGACCAAGACCGAGAACCAACAATTTGAAACAAGTATACTAATATAAGATACAAATCTGGAAGCAAAGCCAAATTCTTAAGGATAGCGAATAAGAAATCCCACTCAACACTATCATAGGCCTTCCGAATGTCCAACTTAAAGATGGCATTACCTCCTCTGATCTTTCGATCCACATCCCGCACAAGCTGACGAGAGAGGGACACATTATCCAGAATAAATCTTCTTTTGACAAAAGCACCTTGTTCCTCAGAGATAATCCAGGTAGAATATTAACTAATCTGTCACATAGGATCTTGGACACAATCTATAACAGAAATTACATAAATTGACCGGCCTAAAATCATTGAAGGAAGCAGGTTGAGCCTTCTTAGGAATAAGAGCAATAAGAGTTGAGGTCACCCCTCTAGGGAAAGAATGGCCATTGAAGAAACCACTGACAGCAGCAAAAACATCATCTTGAACAATATCCCAACAGGAAGTAATGAAAACACCGGTAAATCCATCTGGGCCGAGGGAACTATTACCATTCATACTCCAAACTGTTTTCTTAACTTCCTCCAAAGTGGGAGAAGCATAGAGAGTCAAATTTTGATGATCAAAATCATATGGGGAATAACCTCAAGAAGGAGTGATCAACTGAATGGTCAGAGGACTGCATTAGATTTTGAAAGAAACGAGCTCCCTCTTGACGAATATCATCATGGTTCTCAGTCTAGGTCCCATTAATTTGAATTCTTTGAATTTTATTTCTCCGACGATTGCTCTGAACAACAGCATGATAGGAAGTTGAATTTCTGTCCTTTTTACATCCAATTCATTATGGCTTTTTGGGCCCAGAATGTATCCATACAGTGAAGAACTTTTTTATAGTTTGCAGTTGCCTCACCTAGAGGAGCGGTTATCCTACGTGGGACTGCTATCAAACTGATCCTGTTTGATTCTAACTTCATTTTCCATAAGCTTAACATTTTCTTCCACATTACCAAAGATTTTTATTCCATTCACGCAGAACCTGTTTGACCGCTTTAAGCTTCATGAAAAGGCTGGTTAAAGGGTTAGGATGCCTGGTGAAGTTTTCATTCCAGGCCAGTTAACTGTATCGTCGAAAGAATTGTGAGAGGTCCACATGGCTTGGAAAATAAACCTAGCTGGAGCATGAGGTTCTTCCACAAGAGAAGCCAGTAAAGGAGAATGGTCGGAGAGTTAACATCTAATGAGATGCTTAACGCTAAACCCAGGAAAACTATTACCAAACTCATTGTTAATCAGAAAACGGTCAAGTCTTGCTTTAACTAAAGCCTGCCCAGTGCGATTGTTAACCCAAGTGTAGTGTGAACCAGCATAGCCTGCATCAGCTAGAGAAGAAGCATCACAAAAGCATTAAAATCCACCATGGCCTGCATATTACTAAAGCAACCTCCAGACTTCTCAAAAGGTTTAGAAATGCAATTGAAATCCCCCCCTATGATCCAGGGAACAATAACAGTATCAGATAAAGCGATGAGATCATCAAATAAGCATCGTCTGATGGAAGCATTACAGCTAGCATACACAAAAGTAACCATCATAATAGCCTAACCTTCTTTAATAACAGATAAAGTAATATTCTAATCAGAGGAGGAGAAGACTACATGGATATGTTTCGCCAGAAAACCATATTTTGGAATCCTCCCCAGATTGCCAGCAAAACTCTGCATGCTAACGAATTTGCACAAGGAGGCAACCCGGCTTAAGGGAACCATTGGTTCAGCTATAGCAACAACATCAGCCTTATTAGAGTTGACAATCCTATGTAAATATTTCCTAGAGGCATTGTTAGAAATACCCCTAATATTCTAGTAAATGATAGGGTTATTCATGAGGAAACATAACCATAGTGAGCACCGGCAGCTTTGGTCTGAGACCTAGTAGTTGCACCAATCTTTTTATGAATGTGAGTATCTTCAACAGTAACAAAATGCAGCATGAATTATTTTCATTAGCTACAATAATGGAAGCCTTCTGAAGATGGTCATCAGCAGGTTTTGGAAATAAATCAGAAGAATCAACATTATTCAATTCCAAGATCTCGCCTCCTTCCTCAACCACCGTCGCCGGAGAAGATGAACTGGTAACCTTGTTCGTCACCGGAGTATGTCTTTCATAAGTTCATGGGCATCAGCTCCCCATCAGATTGCACCCCTCTACATGTTGTTGCAACCCACGCAGAGTATCCTCACCATGCAAGCCTTGAACTCATCAGCAACAACGTTCTCCAGCTCTGACATCGGGTTTGTAATAACACTCAGCATTAAACACATGATTCTCATCATCGTGTTCTTTTCCCTCATCGAGAACCAAAAACCTACTTCCTGACAAGAGACGACTGGGTTCCTCCTTAGTAGTTTTCTGGCGCCAAGTCCTCTTCTCTAGCACTGTGTGGGCGCTTCCTTCTAGACTTGATGAACCTGGGGGACAGAATTGTTTGTCTGTGTTGCAACAAAGGCTGTTTTTCTTTTTGTGACAGTCTGAAACTTCATGACCCAGCTTGTGGCAAAACGAACAAACCGTAGGAATACCATAGTAATTGATCTTCTGCCAGAACCCATCAGCACCACAAGCGATCCATATCCTCTGGTCTGGTGGGTTAAGAATATCAAGTTCTATACACACAAATGCTTCCTTTATCTGCGTGAGAGCCATGGTAGGTTCATATATTCTTAGAACATGGCCAAGATTACCAGCAATGTACTTCAAGAAATCCTCATAGTAGTAATTAACAGGAAGCATCGGGGGACCAATCCAAATAGGAATAACGGTGGATCAGTGTTAAGGTCAAAATGAGGATCCCATTTGAAAAACTTGTACATCAAACCTTTAAAATAAAGGTTCCTACGCATGATGACCTTCAAATAATCAACCTCCTCTTCGAAACGCATAATAAGTGCCGGTTATTGAGAACACTGACTATAAAGTCTCCTTGAGAAGCAGTCTTTGAGATAGCACAGATTTGAACTCCAGGATGGAACATCGACCATAAGGACATCGAGCAATCAATGCAAGTCTGAATGTTTGTATGGATTTACTCACCTCTTCACAAGAGAAGAACACAGTCGGTTCCCCAGTGTCAGTGAAGCTAGGAGGCTTGATCCCAATGCTGATGGATGGAGGCAGTTTGGTAGACTGACCATTAGCTTTGGTCGCTTCAACAGACTCCCACCACGCGCGAGCATCCTTTTCCAGTTGGAATGTGGCTTGCAGCAGCTTATCCCCGCTGCACATTGCATGACGCGGAAAATTCTTTCCGTCTCTTTGAGCCAGTGCTCAGCTTCATACGGATCGTGGATCCACGGAACCTAGGTGGGTTCAGACTCTTGAAGTTGTGATGCAGGTCGCCTGCACCACGATGCCACCTCCTTGGGTAGCTTGCACAATCGTGCACATCAGTTCTTGGATGGTTTGTTGATGCCCCATTTGAGCATGTTCAGCAGTCATCTTTATTGCTTAGTTCCTACAAAAATAACTTATTGTCATGATATTGATGTGGAATTTAATTCGTGGGTGTGTGAGTTCATTTTAGCTAGTTACCCTGGCTCTAACCACAACTCACATAGGTAGGATAATTGACTCTAGTCGAGGCAGGTTAACCTAGATCATCCACAAAATTGTCACGCCCCGACGCGGAATATCGGAACGCGAGGCAGTTGCAAGTAAAAGGGTATAGAGCGAGTACTAGACATCAAACCATTGCACAATGAATATCACTAAAGATAATCCTTCTCATTAATTACTTTCAAATGTCTAGTTACAACTACTAATATTAGAGCCATTCTATGGGGCCCAATTACATTGAAATAAAAGCAAAAGACTAACTATGACTCTAACATATTGCTAGGACACTAGGGTACTTGTGACATCACTCCTGGTCGTTCCCGTCCTCTTGAGTGTATAGTTCATCCTCGGTCTCACTTGAGAACACAACGACAAATACGTAGGGTGAGCGATAACGCCCAGTAGGACTTAAATCTCAATAGTCAAGTAGGTTTTAAATAATTAATGAATTAAAAGGTAGAGTAACTAATGATGGAGCGAGAGAGTCAGGTAAAAGATAGCAGGATAGCACGTGAACAAAATAGCACAACTTTCCAAATATAGCAAGAGTGTCGAGTATAGCACAAAATAGAAAGATGGCCATAGCATAATAGCAAAAAGTATAGCAATAGCACAACGCGTATAGTATAGCACTTTTGTCAATAGACAACGAGAGAACATAGCACGCATAGCACTTTTTAATTGTCATTTAGATAGTCGAGATAGATAGCACTCGAGTGTAATGCCAAACACTCTGATCATTTAACTCCATGGGCACTAGCACTTTCGGGCGCACATCCCAGGACCAGGTCGGGCACTTTTTATATTGCCAGACATTGGTTATATTGTTTATCTTTAGACAATCAGCCAATGGCCAATATAGAGTACCAAGAAATAGATGAGAGCACTAGATGAATAGACGAGATAGTAGAGTGAACGTGAATAGATGAGCGAATAGAGTATAGATGATAGCTAGTGGACATTGCACGTAACACGTCGAGTAAACATGCGATAGTAACAGTTGCACACACGCACACAAGGTGTTGGCAGTTAGGTGGAACTCACTACCTTCCGCTGGCCATGTTACGCATAGGTCTAGAGGTTCGGCGTGATTCAAGATAAGAGCAAACTTCTAATAGCGTTTGGATCATATTGACCCCTAAAGGGTATAATAGGTGTTAAGGTACAACCGGCTCATCGACCATGTGGGAATCCATGGACAGAGGAGACTTACGAGGGCCTTGAACAAAGACTCACTAGTCTGGCAGAAGGAGTATCCGACGGAGAGTTCGTCCAAGTCAAGAGAGAGTGGGTATATAGAAACAAGTGCTCGACATCTAGAGGAATTCTAGAACAGTGGAGCGTCGGTATCAGTGTTTCAAAACGTCACGAGAAACGTACACAAGTGTATTTAAGACAGAGGTAATTTAATGACATAAATTACCAATTATAACATGTTCATGCCAATTAAGCCATATTTGGATGGTCCAAAGTATGTGTGCATGTGAATAAGAAAATCATGGAAAAGATAGATCATGTGATTGACTTAAATTAATTAAAAATATATTCCATATTTACAACTTCATTTTTCAGTGTTTAACATAGTTAACAAGATATGGGAATAGTTGAAAAACAACAAGGCTTGCAAAAAGAGGGGTTTTCTTGCAAAAAGTCAGATAGCGACACACCCTAATGAGGGTCGCGACAGGGTCAACTGAGATCGCGATGGGGTCTTGTACAGGTCGCGACGGGCTTGTCGGTTCGGGCAGGCAGGTCGTGACGGGGTCATGCGAGGGTCACGACGGGCTCAGGCAGACTGGGCAGTCGGATCGCGACGACCGATCTTGTCGCGATCAGATCACGATGGGACGCTCTGTTGCGACACCCCTGTGAACACGGCCTATCGGGCCATCGCATTCATACGGTCTGAGCCTGAGTCTAACAGGGAAAGAATAGTTCATTGGGTTGCGGGCCACACTTACCCTATTTGACACAGGGTGATTCAAAAAATCACAAATAATTGCACAAATGATGAAAAATCATGAAGCTAGTTGCGAATTGTTTTAGACATGCATGGGTACTTACAGTAAATAGGAATTGGAAAACAAATAGGGTTTCGACATGCTTTGGTCATGGTATTCATGAAGTACTTAGAATAGTACACAGATGAGATCAACTAATTAATTCGCATGATAGGATGGATGAAAACTAGGGCTTTCAGGGGCAAAAGAAGCCTAACATTCATCAATTCCTACAGTAAAAATCTCATGGCATGAAGACGAGTATGCATGAAGATATGAATTTGAAAAGAGGGTTCGGGGTCAAGAAGTGCACAGAACTTTGAAAATTAAGAACAAAAGATTTTCTTGATGGAAAAATATGAAACCAAAGGACTTTTGTTTCTGATGGACGAAACATCCTACAGATAAATTTTCATGGTTATACTCGTGAGAATGCCTACCTTTGTCTCGTTTTGTCTTCTAGGGTTAAGAACTTGAAGAATGAAGGAAGAAGCTTTGAGCAGCCTTTTCCCCATGAATTTCTCTCCTCCTTGGCCTCTTCCCACGTCCAGCAAACCCTTGGCACGAGCTAGGGCCGGCCATGAGGGTTTTAGAGGAGTATTTAAGCATCTCCCCATTCTATTCTTATTATGACTCTAATTCCTATTTATTCCGAATTTCTTATTTCCCACTCCCCTTTTTAGGCATGAGATCTCCTAATTTGGGTTAGGTTGGGACCTAAATTCGTGGCCAACCTATTAGGGTAGGTTTAGGAATCCAAATCAAACTCAAATTAGCTTTCTAATGTATTAAATACCCATTTTCTATTTAAGTAATAATTACTTACGAATTTAGGGTATTTTCTAATTATTCTTCCTTTAAAAATCCCTATTTTGGCCCACTAATTTTTAATGGGTCCATTTAACAAATCCCATTACTTCTTTTCATTTAATGGATTTTATTTAATTCTTTTATTTGATTTTCTAATTACTTTTATTTTTATTATTATTAATTTTTATTTTTCAAAAAATCCAGGTTGCTACAGGGAGTATACACTAAGGGAGAGTTATTCTTTAATGCCTATCATTGTTGAACCCCCCCCCCCCTCGATGGTAAGAATTTTTTTTCAAAAGGGAGAGAATGCATGGTAAGGTCCTTCCTTTTTGGTTAGTGACAAAAAGGGGATAGTATGCTTTGTCTATGAATTTTCAGTATTTTCTATGCCTTAAGTTTTGTTTTGTCAGAAAATTCTCATAAATTTTGTCATCACCAAAAAGGGGGTGATTGTTGAACCACTCCTATACTTTACCCTTATATTTTGGTGATAACAAAATTTATGATTAATTAAATAGTATTAAATATATTTGAAGTCATGTTTTCCTAATAAATTTAAATTTATTGTACTATCGTTGTGTGAGTTGCACTAAAAAGATAAATCGATGACTATTCAATATACATCGATTTCTGTTCACAGTGCCACATCGATTTTGGTTTCACATCGATTTCACTCTCACAACGATTTCATAAGTGAAACATCGATTTCACTCTCACAACGATTTCGTAAGTGAAACATCGATTTCACACTCATACTGATTTGATCGTGTAACAGTTTGATCATGTAACGATTCGATAAGTTACACAACGATTTGATCATGTAACGATTTGCTAAGTGAAACAACGATTTGATCGCTCAACGACTTCATCTTATAACGATTTGATAAGTGAGCATAACGATTTCGGACTCATATCGATTTCATAAGTGAAAACAACGATTTGCTCTTAAACAACGATTTGCCTTAGTCAAACAACGATTTGCTCTTAAACAACGATTTGCCTTAGTCACATAACGATTTGATCATGTAACGATTTATTAAGTGAAACAAAGATTTGATCATCGTTAAGTGAAACAACGATTTGATTGCTACAACGATTTCATAAGGCAAACAACGATTTGCCTCTACTTAAAGATCGATTTGAGCCCAACAACGATTTCAACTTAAACATCAATTTCCTTTATACTCTGATGTTTCAAATACTTTGGCGCCTAATGAAAAGTCAAATATATTCTGTTTACATAATCTTCTATCCTTCTGACAGAAGATCTTTTTGTCTCATAGGATCTCTTCACTCCTGTCAGTTAAAAAGGGCTTGCCTACCACTTCTGGACGACAACAGGAAACACAGAGGTATGAACCATTTTGATAGAAACACTCTTTTATCTAAACACTTTCTTCTATGCTTGCAAACCTCGTAGACCATAAAATATCATAAGAAAGAGAAGATGAGCAACGGCTAGAACTCCAACAGATTTGTTCAAAGCTGCTCATATAAAAGATGAAGCAAGACTGAAGAAGAAAGTAGAGCTTTCCTGAAGATTTTTAAGAGTGTACATCTAGGAAGAACCTTAACGCCACATACACTCAAAGGAAAATAGAGAAAGAGCCCGAGCCCAAGAAGAAGTGTTCAAGCAACTGAAGCACTCAAGCATTCAAGCTCCTTCTCCAGCTCTCTTCTCTCTCTCTGTGTGCAACTTTGTAATTTGGGGGAGAGAGTCTTTTTGCTGAGAGTTCCTTTTAGTTGGTTTTCATCTGTTCCAACTCTCAACTTTGTTCTTCTTTTATAAGAAAGACTTCTATCCAGCTGTAGGACTGTATACAGTGTAGAACCTAGCTAGGGGTTTGTGTCTAATAGAACAACACTAGGGTTTGTACCTAGAGGTTGGCTTCTTAACTTGTAATAGAAGTGGGCTGCCTTCTTGCCGGGAAAGAGAAGAAGACTAGCTAGGGTGCTGGGTATTGTATTGTCCTTGGGGGGGACTATACCCTTGGTTAGTAAAATCCCAAGAGGTTGCTTGGGGATTGGACGTAGGACTTTCATGTGGAAGGGCCGAACTAGGATAAATTCCTTGTGTCCTCTGTGTGATTATTTATTTGCTTCCACACTGCTGCTCTTTATCACACTCAACGAACCAAACTTTCAAGTGATAATTTTCTGTGTTTAAGTTTATTTTTTAGATTTCAAAAAAACCTATTCACCCCCCCCCCCCTCTATGTTAGCTTGCTGCCGTACCAAAAGGGCCAACATGCGGAAGAGGATAAAGTGAGATTGGCGAACTACATGCTATAGGTGCTTAGAGTATGTGTGCTTGCATGCGTTTGCTTTTGGTTTAGTTGGTACTTATTAGTTGATTGTTTCAGGAGAGAGTCGATATTTGGTGGGCCTCAATGCTCTGTACTAGGTACGAGGATGGGGCGTTAGAGGTGACTTGGGTCGAGTTCATCAGACTCTTCAAGGCCAAGTCATCCCCGAGCACATTCAGGACAAGATGGAACAATAGTCTCTTTCTCTTACCCAGGGTTCCATGACTGTTATGGATTACAAGGCTAGATTTGCTGAGCTTTCCAAGTACGCTCCCCACATCATCACAGAAGAGCCTAGGAAGTCCAAGAAGTTCGTAATGAGGATCAGACCATCACTTAAGACTAGACTAGTGGCTTTCGATCACCAGACCTTGGACGAGCTCTCAACGCAGCTTGCAGATAGGAGAGCGAGATGAACAACTACCTGGAGGAGAAGAGGGTGACCCAAAAGTGGAAGGCAGCACCGTTACATAGGCAAGATAGGAAGAGGGTAGTCGTGTACCAGCAGCAGCCACAACGTGCAGCAATTCTGAACCAGTCAGTGGCTGTACCCCAGATGACCAACTTCAGGCCCAGCGACCAGAAGGAGTGTCCTCATTATAGAAGGATGCATGGCAGGTCAGAGTGTTGGAAGGTAGTAGGGAAATGCCTAAAATGCGACAGTACTGAGCATCAGATCAGAGACTGCCCACGACTTCAGTAGTTTGCACCGAGAGGAGCTCCAGCCCTAGCAGCAGCAGCGGCAGGAACACTAGTGACCAGGATGCCGGGAATACCTCGAGCCCTAGCCTAAGTGTATACACTTGCACGTAAGGATGCAAAGCAGGAAGACAACGTCACGGAAGGTACTATTTTAGTTTTGGGTGTGCAGGCTCGAGTATTGTTTGATACGGGTGCTACACACTCATTTGTTTCCGAGCGGTTTACTAAGCAATTAGTAGAGGAGCCTGGGGTTGAGGCAGAAGATTTAGAGGTTCCCCTGTTGGTACATAATCAGCAGGTACTGTAGTGACTGGGAAGTACTTTCCTTCCTTACTAGTGTGCATTGAAGATCGGGGTTTGTTTGGGTGCTTCTACTTGCTCAAGATGAAGGACTATGATGCTATACTTGGTCTGGATTGGCTTGAGGAGCACTATGCTTTGGTCGATTGCAGGAAGAAGAGAATTACTTTCCGCAATCCTGGAGAGGATGAGTTCTCACATCCTTTGTCTAGGAATCTGGGGGGAAAGTATGTGATCTCCGCTATGAAAGCTATAAGGATGGTAAGCAAGGGTCGTGACACTTTTCTTGCTAGTGTGGTCTTAATTCCTGAGGCCGATCAGTCACCTACCCTTAAGGAGATCGAGGTTGTGCAGGAGTTTCTAGATGTGTTCCTTGATGGTTTGTCTAAATTTCCACCAGCAAGGGAAGTAGAGTTCACTATCGAGTTGCTTCCAGGCACTTCACCTATCTCTAAGGCTCCCTACCAGATGGCACCTGCTGAGTTAGCTGAGCTGAGGAAGCAATTGTAGGAGTTGCTCGATAAGGGGTTTGTTCGCCCTAGAGTTTCACCATGGGGCGCACCTGTACTGTTCGTGAAGAAGAAGGATCATTCCCTCAGACTGTGCATTGACTACAAGAAGCTCAACTGGGTGACAGTGAAGAATAAGTACCCCTTGCCCGTATTGATGACTTCTTTGATTAGCTCCAGAATGCATATGTGTTCTCTAAGATTGATCTGCGTTCAGGTTACCATCAGCTAAGGATCAAGGAGGAGGGTGCTTCCAAGACAACATTCAGAACCCGTTATGAACACTACGAGTTCCTTGTGCTTCGTTTCGGTTTGACTAACGCCCCTATAGAGTTCATGGATCTCATGAAGAGGGTGTTCAGGCCATACTTGGACAGTGTTGTGGTGGTGTTCATAGAAGATGTGTTAGTTTACTCCCCTAATGAAGCAACGCACCATGAGCACCTGAGGACAGTCCTAGAGGTTCTCTGTGAGCACAAGCTGTACACCAAGTTCAGCAAGTGTGACTTTTGGATGCGTGAGGTTCACTTCCTTGGGCATTTCATCTCAGGCGTTGGAGTTGTTGTTTATCCAACAAAGGTGTTGGTAGTGTTAGAGGGGAGACTATGAGGACACCATCTAACATCAGGAGCATTCTTGGTCTAGCTGGTTATTATAGGCGATTTGTAGAAGGCTTTGCCTCCATAGCGGTGCCTTTGACCAAGCTAACCAGGAAGGAAGTTAAGTATGTGTAGTCTAAGGAGTGTGGGAGCAGTTTCCAAAAGTTGAAGACAAGGCTGACATCTGCACCCATGTTGATACTGTCAAGTGGTGCCGATGGTTTTGCAATCTACTCAGATGCTTCATAGATAGGCCTTGGTTGCGTTCTGATGTAGCATGGGAAGGTGGTTGCCTATGCCTCTCGTCAATTAAAGGAGCATGAGTGTAACTATCTGACCCATGATTTGGAGTTAGTAGCTGTGGTCCATGCACTCAAGATCTAGAGACACTATCTTTGTGGTGTCAAGTTCAAGGTGTTCACAAACCACAAGAGTTTTAAGTAATTGTTCTCTCAGAAGGAGTTGAATCTGCGACAGAGGAGATAGATCGAGTTCCTAAAGGATAACAAATTCAAGCTTCAGTACCATCCAGGGAAGGCGAAGGTCATGGCAGATGCTCTCATCAGAAGAGGTTCGCGCTTCAACAGGATTGGAAGATGCTAGAGGATGCGGCTTGTGCCATGACTAAGTTAGAGCCACAACTGTGCCAAGCATTCATGGCGCAGTTGTCCATTAGGTCCACTGTGTTGGACAAGGTTGTGGAGCTGCAAGGAGCAGATCCCAAACTTCAGGAGTTGGTGGGCAAGGCTGGCGTCGCTCGTGACGAGGACGACATCATCAAATTTCAGCACATAGTATGTGTATCGAACATTGCTGAGGTTAAGGAGCAAGTGCTTGCAGAAGCTTACATGTCACAGTTCTCCACTCATCTAGGCAACACCAAGACATACCAAGACTTGAAGCGATCCTTCTGGTGGTCAAGCATGAAGAAGGACATGGCAAAATTCGTATCTCGGTGTCTTGTGTGTCAGTAGGTTAAGGCGAACGTCAGAGACCATCTGGCCTTATGCAGAAGATGGAGATACCGGTGTGGAAGTGGGAAGCGATCACCATGGACTTTGTAATAGGTTTGCCCAGATCAGTTAGGGGCAATGACTCGATATGGGTGGTCGTGGACCGATTCTCTAAGACTGCTGACTTCTTGCCTATGAGGAAGAAGTAGTCTGTGGAAAGCTTAGTAAGGCTGTATGTGGACAACATTGTGAGATTGCGTGGTGTGTCGAAGTCCATCATGTCAGACAAAGACTCATAGTTATGTTGAGGCTATGGCAGGGTCTCCAGGAGGAGTTGAGTTTTCTGTTGAAGCTCAGTTTGGCTTTCCATTGTCAGATATTTGGTCAGTCTGAGAAGATGATTTAGACGCACGAGAACATGCTGAGAGCATGGATGCTTGACTGGAAGGGCGACTGGGAGTGTCACCTACCTCTTGTGGAGTTTGCTTACAACAAAAACTTTCATACTAGTATAGGCATGGCTGCATTCGAGGTGTTGTATGGCCGACCCTTTATGTGACGGTCCTCATCGTTCAAACCTGTTAACCTAATAACGAGCTTGACTTGACTTCGTCTCCTGCGATCGAGCCGTAGCCTCGCAAGGGATATCAATCACACGAGTCTGTAGTAATATAAAGGAAACAACTTAAATATATATAAGATTGCACATCTCACAAATATTTACATGAAATATTCATCGCCAGTTCTCAACTACAGTCAAACACAGAGTACAGTAACCTGGGGCATACCCGAGGAGAACAAAAGTAGAGATCACACTGTTGATGGTGAGGGCCCAACTCCACTACGACGCGGCTCCAAACTAGATGAAGGACGAGAAGCCTCCTGCTTTCCCTCACCTGGAAGAAGTAGGGGTGAGCCTCACAAGTCACAGGCTCAGTAGGGAAACTCCCCTAAAAGTTGCACAAAACCAAGTGCAGTAACAAGAAGCTAAACTAGGAAATTTATAGAATTATCTACACATGATGGTAAAGCTGTAAATAACATTTATCACAAGGCTACTAACAGAACTCAGCCTTTAGTAAATAAATGGCAAAACTCCATATGTACGAGCTAGAGTAGGAACCGCCACACTCAGGTCACGAAGACTGGTTCGCGACACCAGCAACTAACCTGGACAAACCACACAGGACTACCTCTCAGCCACAGATGAAAGGTCTAGCTGCCGCTCCACCACAACAAACCAAAGAACTGTGGAGAGCGACCAACAACATTCCTGCAGACCACACTGCCGTAGGCCCATGCCTGACACCTTTAGGAACTCCGGCCCGAGCTTCGTAAAGTGAGGCACTAAAAAATAGGACTAACTGGGGCCCAGTACATCTACTGGTGTCCGTAACCCCAAACCATGAGCACACTACAAGCGACCAAACACAAACTCTCACAAGTCGCTGTCCCTATGTCGTCTTTCCCTCAGCGGAACGTACAACTCTACACAAGAGTGAGGGTGTCCAGGAAGACGACACAGACCTCGACGGTATACACAGTACTGGGACAAACCTTGAGCACTAAAGTGCCTAGCTCACACAAAACCTGGGGTAACTGACTAGAGAGGTAACCACGATAGGCGTCGTACTACTCGCCACACACACACAAACCACGTGAACACCACAGTACTCAAACTCCACAAGTGCCAATGCACCGCTTACCATTGCCTTAAACAATAAATAAAGCCAATCTAATAATCACGTAACCATGCAAAGACCATTAGCCCTTGGAATCTAGAACGCAACGGGGTTCTCTGTCGTCTTCAGAACGCGACGCCTCGATATGGTGCGTTCTGAAGCAGAACGCGACGGGTCGGGCTGTCGTGTTCTGAACGCGACACCCAGGTCTGTCGCCTTCACAGCTAGAGACCCAAAGCCAGGGTTCCATCTCTGGAATCCCCATGAACATCACGTAAACATGCATGAAAAGCATATATTCATGCTCTAACGATTGCACTAGGATGGTATCCATCATCTACAATGCGTAAAGCAAGCTAAACATGCTCAATACACAATCCACATCGAGAAATAAGGTGGAATCTCCATACGCTCATGAAGAACGTGAAGAACGATGATAACCTGGCATTTCCCTTGCTCGGTAGCACGTCCTCGCGGTGAGACCACGCCAAAAACAGCACCAGAACGTCGAATCGCCAAAAATCCTTCGTAAAAACCTTCTTCTGGCCGAGCAGAGCTTGTTGAGTTCTGTTTGGCCGACCTAGGGTAATAACCCTTCAGCATTGAGAACACGACGCACCCTGCCATCGTGACCTGAACGCGACGGTTTAGGTCGTCGCCTTCTCATTGCTGACACCAGCAGGCCGCCCAGCGCGTGCCACACGGCGGGCATGTAGACGAAGACTCTTAGTGGCTGTAACCAGAACGCGATGCCCAGCTCTGTCGTGTTCATAAATAGTGAACTAGCGAGTGCTTTGGGCCCAAACTCTCGGCCCACGAAGCCTCACAACCTGCCAAACACCTCAAACGCAGACCATGGGCCACACATTGGCCACCACAACCACTAAACCTCGATCCGAATGGTCAATACACTACACTTTAGGTCTCCCTTGTGTTGGGAGGAGACTAGAGATAGGCAGTTAGTAGAACCTGAGTTGGTTTAGGAGACGTCAGATAAGATCCAGCTCATCAGGCAGAGATTGACTGTAGTGCAAGATAGGTAGAAGAGCTATGCCGACCACAGAAGGAAGGACTTACAGTTCGAGGTTGGCGAGCATGTTTCCTCAAGGTGTCACCTACCCGAGGCGTTGTTAGTTTGGCAGCCATGGAAAGTTGAGTCCGAGGTTTATTGTCTCGTGGGAGATTCTTAGGCATATGGGCAGTGTGGCATACAAGCTAGCATTACCCTCAGCACTAGCGAGTGAACACCCTGTGTTCCATGTGTCTATGCTCAAAAGATACGTGCTAGATCTGTCACATGTTATCAGCCACGAGCTAGTGGAACTTCAGCCAAATTTATCATACATGGATCAACCAATAGCTATCTTGGATTGCAAGGTTCAGCACCTCAGGAACAAGGCTATAGCTTTTGTGAAGGTGCTGTAGAGGAACTTCTCACGTAAGGAAGCCACATGGGAGCTCGAGGAGGCCATGAAGAGGCAGTATCCGCATTTGTTCGGTTAGTACCCTTGATCTAACTTTGGGGACGAAGTTTCGTTAAGGAGGAAAGGGTGTAAGACCCTAGAATTTCTATGCATCTATAACTTGCTTTTTGTGTTATTTACTGGCTGAAATTCATCTTGACATCAACATCTAGTGATGTTAACTATTTGTGGACGGCGTGGTATATGCTGTTTACTATTTGGTTTGAGGATGCTAACGGAGAGATCAATTGTCGTCTATTTCATATAAACGGCAGACTCATTGACGTCAACTCCTCCATCTGTGTTTTAGTTTCTTTCCTCGAATTCATTTTGATTCTTCATGGATAAACATGGAAACCTCGAATTGGTTAGGATTCTCTTTCCTACCATGACCACAACCTAAACCCCTATAAAACTAGATTGTCTTTGTAAAGGGAGGACTTTTATTCAGCTAGGGTTTATTAGGGTTCGGTGAGACAAAAAGGGAGGCTTTTGAGGTGAAGAATCCTATGAACCAGAGGCTACATTGACATTTTTCTGCAAGAGGAAGGCTCTTCAGGACGTGGGGAGGCTCTCTCATTATGGGAGATCACCTTCTTGGGCGTGGAAGTCGAATCGAGCAGTGAAGATCGCCTGTTGGCTTGGCCGAGGAGGGCTTCCTCTCCTTAATTTCATCCTCAAGGAGTTTTTCTGAGGTAAGTAACTTAGGGGTTTCATCCCTATGCCTATCACCTAGGGTTTTATGATTTTTAAAGATTTTTATCTCATGTCCTAGACCCCCAAATTCTCTTTTCTTTTGGTTTTGGTCTGCACTTTTTGCAGACAGGGAATTGACAGCAACATCCTTGACGTCAAGTTCTTGAGTTAACGACAATCCATCATGTCGTTAACTACCCTTGACGGCAATGACCTCATCGTTAAGTTCTTCAATTTTTCCAGAAATCTGTGTCCACATGTGTGATGTGAACTTTTAGAGATTTTGAAGGTATGAGTGGGTTTTAGGATTTTTTTCCTGTCATGTATGTGGGGTAGACTAGGTCCTAGAATTTTGATATTTTTCTGATCATATTTGTGATTATTAGAATTTCTGACATGAGTAAATGAGCATGCCATCTTAGATTTATTTCGGGATAAATTAAGTATGTTGTGTATCCTCGTCTCAATATTTTTCATTGGACTTAGGATTCATGTGAACATGTCTTAGGTAGATAGAATCATTAGTTTCCTGTTAACCATGTTTTAGTAAAGCATTTAGTTAATTGACTGAGTTCTATTTTAAATGTCAAAATAGATACCCCATTTTGAAAATTCATAAAAATTAGATATATGATATGTTACCCATATATGATGTATGATTAAAATTTGAGCTTGTTCTGATAACAGTAACAATTGTTTCTAGTTATAGGTCTTTAATGACCATGTTAAGTATGATTAGTTAAAAATAGGGTTTTTCTCATGATTAGTACCATGATTATGATCTGTTAAGCATGTAATAGTACTATCAAATAGTAATGATCATCTATGAAACCTGAAGTGTGTGTTGAGTCATAAACATATGAATAATCCATGAGATGCATGAGAATTATATGCTAAACATGTGATTAATGTGATTAAGTGATTAATGTGCCACTTATGACACTGCTACCATAGAAGGCTGTGGAGCCGTACCGTAGAAAAGTCCCTATGGGAAGGTTCAATGTGTATGTGATGTCATGTGGGCATCAAGATGGAATCCTGGAGATGGACAAGTACCACTAGTTAGGGTGGACAGTGCTTCTCCCAGTTCTGTGTAGTTACCAAGATTCGTCATTGTATTGCCTAGGTGACGGGTATGTGATATGTGTGTGATAGTGTCCTTTATGGTGGTTCGGGCTATGTGTCATGACAAAGATGTGAAATTAAGTGTGAATATGCAATATGATCATGTTAAAGTGATGTGTTAATGTGCTCTAATGTGTAAGAATGTGAAACCCTGTAAATAAGTTATGTTTATGTTAAAACAACAAGTAAAATGTAAGAATTTATGGTATATGAATATATTGAATGTGATAGATATCATGCTAGCATCTCCAATAGATATGTGATTAGCTTAATGATTAGAATACTTGGAAATGTGTCACAATATGAGTTATGTTAGGTACCATGAGCTTTATGAAATCCATGTGAAGTTAGTATGTTTAAGCTTGTTCATTTAATACTTGTTAATGGTTACATGAATCATGTGATAAATTACTTAATGTGTTATATACTGGTATAAAATGTATGTGATAAGTGTTTGGATGTGACCAATAGGTTGCTTGCTGAATCTTTTGTGAAGACTCATCCTTGCTTAACTATACAGGTGAGACAAATATTCCGGAGATTGAGGAGGAGATGGCGTTGAGTGACTCCGAGCGAAAGGAGTAGCCGAGGCTTAAAGAGCTATTCTTATAGCTTATACTTTTCTTTTACTTAGTATGTGAGACGTTGTTATTGTGATATGGACTTAAGGACATGATTATTTGTTGACTCGATATATTTATTTCGCTAGTACATAGACTGTGGGATGTGTGTGGTGATGATGGAATAAGAACTACTTTCATTTACGTTGTACTTTCCTTTGTTATTTATGTACATCACTACCTATTGTGTTGTGATGAGTACATGTCCCACTGTGACGACACGCTTTATATCAATGTGGGTTGGTATAATCATACCGGTATAAAAGGGGTCATTACATTTCTCTTCTCTTGCTTGTTTAGAGGAGTCAAAGATGTGCTCCATGTCCTTGGCATGTTGAGGAGGCTCCCCCACCTTGTGTGTGTGTGTTTTTCTGGTTTGGAGCTGAGGATCCTCTGGCTTTGCATTTATTGCTGATTCTATGGTATTGCGTCAGGTTGCTGGGACTTATTAAGGTTCGTAATGCGTCTTCATCTGACGCATTAGGTGTCTTAACGCATCAGGCTTCCATAGACACGTTAGAGTTCCTAACCTGGCAGGTTGTCATGACACGATGGGTCTTGTGGCATAAGATCATATTGACGCCTTATTAAAGCATCACCCATGGGTGACACATTATTGGTTTAAGGTTGTAAGACCCTAGATTTTGTGCTCTTATAATTATTTTTTGGTGTTTTAAATTTTTTGGCCGGATTGTTGCCTTTGGGAAGTTAACGACATAGTCGATGGCTGTCTACTTCATGTTGACGACAACCAGTTTGAGGTCAACTTCTCCTACTATGTGTGGCTTTCCTACTCCGATCCAATTTTTATCTCCCAGGGGATAGACTTGGAATGTTCGAATTGGGTGGAGATTCCCCTTCTTACCATGAGCACGACCCAAACCCCCATAAATATTGGTCGTTTCTATAAAGGTGGAATTTTTACTCATCTAGGGTTTTGGGAGTTCAGAGAGAGAAAAGAGGGTATTTGAGGTAAGAGATTCGGAGAACCAGAGGCTGCATCTATGTTCTTTGGCTAGAGAAAGACTCATCAGAACGTAGAGAGGCTCCTGCAATGTAGGGAGATCACCTTCTAAGGCGTGGAGGTTGAATCAAGTCAGAGAAAATCGCCTCTTTGTTTGGCCGAGGAGGGCTTCATCACCTGAATTCGATCTTCGGGAGTTTTTCAGAGGCAACTTAGGGTTTTCATCCATGCGCCTATCATGTAGGGTTTTATGATTTTTACCGAATTTGTATCGTGTCCTGGACCCCCAAATTCCTATAGATAGGAGGTTGTCGACAACATCCCTTGTCATCAAGTTCCTGGCTTGATGGCACACGACATTGTTGTCAACCATATCGACGGCAATGACCTTGTTTTTAAGCTCTTTAATGTTCCAGAAAAATTATTTTAAGAGTATGTGATGTGATTTTCAAAATTTTGGGTGCAAAGTTGGACTTCAAGGTTTATACCATGACATGTATGTACTGTAGAGTAGTTGATGAAATTTTGGTAATTTTTTATTATCTCTAGGAATTATTAGAATTTCTGTTGATGTTAGATATGCATGTTATGCTAGATTTAATTCGGGGAAAATAGGCATGTTGTGAATTTTTGTCTCAATATTTTTTTGTAGATTTCGGGTACTTGTGAACATGTTTTTAGATCATTAAAATCTGTGATTTCTTGTTAAAGATATTTTTAGTGAACCACCATGTTAATTACCTAAAAATGGTTTAAAATGTTAAAAATATATATATTGTTCCAAAAATTCTGAAAACTTAGTTATATGATATGTTCTCTACATATGATCCGTGGTTAAAGTTTGACCATGTTCTGATGTCTGTAACTACTAATCCTAGTTATAAGCCTTTAGTGACCATGTTAATCATGATTAGTTAAAAGTGATGATTTTCTGATAATTAGTGCCATGATTAGGTTTTGTTAAGCATGTAATAATATGTTACATAATAGTAATTATCTCTGTAACCTGAAATATATGTTTATGTTATAAGCACGTGATTAAGCCACTAAATGCATGGAAATTGTGTGTTAAAGAAGTGATGAATGTGATAAAGCGATTAATGTGCCGATTTTGACACTGCTACCATAGAAGGCTATGGAGCTGTACTGTAGAAAAGTCTCTATAGGAAGGCACAATATGTATGTGATATACTGTGGGCATCAAGATGAAAATCCTAGAGGTGGACAAGTGCCACTTGTAAGGCCCTCAAATTTTGTCCTTTTAATTTCGGTCATGTGTTGTTTAAATGCCTTGTGTATAGTGCCATGTATATGTATGTATATGCATATGTATGTAATTATTTCTATACATATTTAATTAAGTATTGTTGTACATATGTATATATGTGTTTATTACGTATATGTTGTTTTATTTACATTGTATAGATAGTATTTAAGTCATACATTATACATTGCATGTATGTACATAGTGTAAGCATGGTTTTCTGCATTTCTGTGTTCTGGCCGAAGGGCCAATTAACGTCAACATGCATGGTCGTTTAGGGTTGAGTCGACGTCTAGATTGATGTTCGCCAACTCCCAGTTGGCGGCAACCAATGTCGCCGTCCATTTCTCAGAACTTGTTGCGGTTTCAGATCAGGAAACGACCATGTTTCTTGCGCTCTGAATTAGGAAACCATCTCCCAATGGTAGGATCCATCCCTTAATGCGTCCCTAAACCCCCTCAGCTTATAAAAAGATCCTCTTGTGGCCAGATTAGGTATTTCGGCTTCTTGTCAAAACCCTAGAACTGTTTGTGCGAACCTGAAACTTTGGAGGCTTTGATTCGGAGATTGAAGAGTTCTCTTGACGAACTACATCGACTAGAAGGAACTTGGAACAACTGTGAAGCTTCCCCGACTCCGGTGTGCAACCTACTTCAACACAGAACTAGATCCGGGAGGTTTTTGGGAGGCTTCTTGGCGTGGCCAAGGAGAGCTTCTCCGACGATTAAATCTCGTTTAGCAATTTTTGAGAGGCAAGTAATCCTTGTACACAATCCCTACATATGTCTTCTAGGTCCCAGGCATTTTTATAGATTTTCCTCGTGTCCTGGAACCCCCATTCATTGTAGCTTGTGCGTTCTGTCTGCATTACTGCAGACAAGAACTTAACGGCGACATCTAGTGCCGTTAAGATCCCTCGTTGGCAGCATGATCTTGTGCCGTTAACCCGTGTTGGCGGCAGCATCTGTGCCACCAAGTTCAACAAGTTTGACAGAATGCATGTTTTCATCTTTGTGACATATTTTCCGGATTTCTGGACATTAATACATGCTGTAAAAATTTTGTATGGTCAAGTACATCTAGTGGAACATGCCATATGATTAGGTCAAATTTTTGTACATTGAACTATTTATTATAATTGCTGAAATGAGATATTAAGTATGAACTGGCCTTGTAAATTCCTGTTTAATTAGATCCATGTTAAATTAGGTGTAATCACAGGGATTGTACTTCCCCTCGATACACAAACATGTACTAAAACTAGTAGTATGGAAATATGGATTGTGATCGCCACCTAGAAAGTTTCCTAAACAAGAAAACGATGATGGTTAACTACTCTAGGAAAAGGAAAGAGAGAACTGAGGAGTACCTGATGTCGCGGCCGTCATGAACGCCGCAATGGCACTGAGATCGCGTCAGTCTCAACAGACACATTTCTTGTCGCGTCGCTCTCCTCCGTCGTGTTCTCTGTCTTGCGGGAGATGGTGGATGGGACCTTCTTCCTCCTCTTCAGCTGGCCAAAGAGGAAGAGATTCTCGTGGATCTCACTTGGATGCCTACCCAAAAAAGAAGAAACAAGAAAAAGCCCTATTAGAACATGTTAAGCATAGTATCTATTCTAAAAATGAAAGAAAAATGGGGGGTCATGGTGGGAACGCACCTGGGGTGTTTCTTAAACCCCTGTGGGTTTGTAGAAAATGTGGGAAAGTAGTGAGTGTGCTCTATCTAAGAATAACATAAAAATGCATGTAGAAATGAAGGAGAAAGAGAGGGAAGAAGGTGAGCCCCATTAGGGCGACTCCCTGGCGTGAACGTAGTCCCAAATGGTGTACAATGGCTTCAGGAGGATGCTGGAGTTGCCCACTTCACGTCCCATGCTCCATTGATGATGAGATGAGGAAGCTTTGTGGAGTGGAATGTGAAGAAGTATGGTGGAAATGGACGGCTGCGAGGCTGAGTGTTGGTGAGAGGAGATTTCGGTAGCCCTTCGGGATAAAAAATGAGGCTCTCCCCGTCCTTTAGGAGGGGCCTTGCTTATATAGAGATCATGAATGAGAAAATATGAGATTATCTCCTAAAAATAGTCAAATTTTGAAAATGTGAGATAAAGGCCAATAAAAACCGCATGGAGAGTCCTTAGGATCCTCAAGGAGAGTCCCTAGGGCCGAAATCTCGTCCCAAGGGGTTGAGATAATCCCTAGAGATTAAGTTAAATCCATGGAGGATAATTAGAAAGTAGTTATGGAGGCCAGAGGGCTCGGTTACTGTCGCGGCGTATCATAGGGCCGCGACTAGAAATGCAACGGGGCGGGGCGACGCGACAGAATTGACCACGTGCATGGATAATGCATGGGCTGTTGCGGCAGCCTACACCGTTGCGACTATAAACACGGCACCACGATGCGTCGCGACTATAAAACCGAATAAGTATGAATTATCAGTCAATCATATGAAAAGATAAGAGTTATTATGCTCCAAGGACTCTCTCAAAGTGATAATGGGCGGGATTTCAAGGCAATTTAATAGTTTAATGGGCTCAAAACAAGGCTAATGATGGGCTCAAGGTGAGTGACCAATTAGGGGCCCACTAAGATAACAAGAAATGTGGTTCAACCCATTAGCCAGAACCGGGTGTCTACATATTGCCCCTCCTTGGCTTCCACTTTGTAGGGGAGCGAAGTGGAAGTGGAGTGGCGGTGTCATGAAGTGATGGCAGAGTGCAAAAGATGCGGAGTGGACTGAAAAGTGGGAGCCAAGGTGAAGAGACACCCGGTCTAACCAATGAGCAATTGGAATCTTCGTGAAAGCAACGAGTTAGCTGCTCGAGCAGGATGCAAAGAAAAGCACAAGTCTGGATGAGAAGGAGAAAAGAAAAGGGACGATCAACCCCTCGCTTGAGAGGTACCCTAGCCGATTGGCCTGCAGGTTTCATTTTGGTGGGACATGTGCGTGCCAGGCAGGTAACTCATGACTCTGTCCTGGGAGCGGTTCGCAACCAAAACGGATCAAAGGAATAGGACGAAAAATTGGATAGAGAATCCAGACAGGGAAGTTCTTGTCAAACTGACGGGAACAACTCACTCGAAGTCAAAACTTTCGATTCGGAGTGAAATATGATTTCTCGTTTGAAACATGAAGAATTATTGGGCACTCAACAAGGGCTCATCAATGGTCTGGAATGAGTCAGGAAAGCTCAAAATCCTATATGATGCATGCTGGGCTAAAGAAAAGAAATCATCAAAACAAATGTAAAGAAAAGAAAAAAAATAGAAAATATATGAAGGATAATATTGCTAAGCCGGATAAGGACGGGTCAAGAGACTACCTGCAACTGCAGTGCAGGTTTGAATCCATCGTTCCCATACTTACCTAACTCAACGGCCTATCCAACGATTAACAATGTGTACTTAGATTATCACAGTTTTCGGTAAAGGGAAACTCAAATCCCAGAACACATTGAGAACCAGCCGGTCCTTAAACCGGTACAATAAGTAGAATATCATATAGTAATGCAGGGAGTAGGGATAGAAATATTTACCTGACTTACCTGCGGTGACCTCTTTTTGTGATTTTATGTTTTTTGTGACATTTTGTTTTGTTTTTTGTTTGTTTTTTTTTAGATTATCTGATTTTCTGATTTTTTTTTTGTTTTGTTTTGTTGACAAGAGACAAACATAATGAGATAACAAACACACAATAATTATAAACAATCCAACAAACAACACGTATACACAGTACATACATGAAAACAACCCCTCAGGTAGAGAGGCGATGCCCTGGACGGCCGCTACACAGTCGCGTCGCAGCGCCCTGTCGCGATAAGGTCGCGTCAGATCGCGGCGTCGCGACTCGGACCGAACCCAGAAAAAGCAGAAAACCAGAGTTTTATCCTTATCCTAAGACATCTAGACTAACACTAGGACTCCTAAACCTCTTCTAATCTCACCTTAACACCTAGCTACGAGATTAGAGTGGGTTTCTACCTTCTAAAACTCTATAAACAGGGGGTTGGGGTGCTAAACCCACAGCTAATCTTCTGCTCTCCTTTCTCCTTAGGTTTTCTAGTTTTCTCCGCTCTTTGCCACCATGAAGAGAAACTACTCTGCTTTCCAGGAGGAGATCCCTCCATACTCCGGTCCAAAGGAAGCAAGGAGTCATACGCCAAGCTCCAGCCGCTTTCCGCCATCCCCGGGTACATATGCATGCGCCCGGAGCTCCAAGTAAGTGTCATTCTCCTCAATTTCTGAACCATACTCTGTTTTTCCCCTGTTTTTCTGTTCTTTTTCTTTTTCGTTCTTAGACTCCCTCTTCTTCAAACTTCAGATTCTTCCTGGCCAAAGGCGATTCTCCCGGGTGCCATGGCTAGCACCCATGCTCGAGCTACTACCGCCGGTGTCCATTAGCCACTTGAAAGAGTGGGGGCTGTCCACGGTGTTGTCCTCGCCAAGAAATACGACAAAATCATACATGTGTGGGATGTTGTTAACAGAGCTGTGGCACATCCAAACACATACATTCATCTTCCCCGGCTTTGAAGATACGATCTTGCTGGAAGAATTAGAGATAATGCTCGGTCTCCCGAAGTATCAAAGGGGCGAAGAACTTGCGATTTCATACACCGTGGCGCCCATCAATGCTTGGAGCATTCTGGCGGATATCACTACGAGGAAGACAGATTTGTATTCCATGACGAGCGGTATGTATGTTCATCTTCTTCCAATTGCTCAGTGGATCACTTCTCAGTGCAAGCGCCAGACCAAGAACTACACGGCTATCGCCAAAGCAACCACTATTTGCATCTGTGGTGTCATACTCTTCCCGTCATCGGACGGCGCCATCTCCTTCGCGAATTTGAGCGTCATTGACTCTATTTCTGAGGGTATGAGCATCGACCAGGTGGTCTTGTGGTATCTATACGCGGGCTTGACTTCTGCAGGGACCGGGGGACCTCTCTTCGGCTCCGTCATTGCCCTCAAGCTTTGGATGGGCATGCACATCCAATTTCGAGCGATGGACAATCTGGCCACGAAGTGCAAAACAATGCTCAACCATCCATTGGCATTTGTGGGCGGCCCTCTCCACATAAGCACCAAGGCGTGGTGCAAGACGGCACAACTGAAAGGGATGAAAGCTTGGCGAGACTATTTCAGAAAGATGAGCATGGCCGAGTTCGACATGTGCCCACGATTTCTACACAACCGGGTGATTCACCTCCCTCAGCGCACCGGGTTGGTGCTAAGGCTGTTGGGCAATGAAGCATTGGTGTTATACAACCCGGATCGATGCTATCTTCAGTGCGGCGGAGCTCGCACGGTGGTCTCTATCCTATCGCATTACCTGCCCATTCAAAAACGGAAGATGGATGACGAGCAGGATGAGCGCGATGTGCGTAGCGCCCTCGTCCATTGGGAAGGATGCGCGATGAGCGTTGTTCAAGCCGAGGTAGAAGAGGACAAGGATGTGATGAAGGAATAGATTGAAGCTTTGAAGAAGATTCAACCAGCAGCAGGGATTGTTTGAGCATTGATTAGGATTTATTCTAGGGAAGACAACAAATGGTAGTTAGGGAAAGAATTTTAGCACTTATTTGATTGATAGAATTAGAGCATGTAATGATTTGGATTTGAATGAATAAAACTAAATTTTCTGTAAACACAATGGGCTCTGTTGATGACGCGACAAGTAGGGATGCCGCCTTACTGTCGCGTCCCAGCAAGGCGTCGCGACATGGTTGCGACGGCTCAGGAAGGTGCGACATGAACGCGACAGTCCGCTGCGTCGTGTCAAGAACCGACTTGTTCAAAAAAACAAACTACCCTTCTTCTTCCCCCTTTCTGGCTTTCAAACTTCCCGAACTCCAATCACCAAACCCCCCTTTTCTATCTTCTTGCAAAACTTACAACTTGGTTCCCCTTCACGCCATCCTCTTCCCAATTCTACTTCATCACCTCAGAATTGAGATGGAGGGAGGAAAGGATGCTGGCGAAGGTTCATCCCGGAGGAAACGGCAAGTGGAGCGGAGGAGCTCTCGGTGCCGGGTGGAGGCGCCTCCGGTCGAGGAGGAGATAGCCGACGTCGAGATGGGGACGGAGGAAGAAGTGGAGGCTCCGGTGATGAATGTGGAAGATGAGAGGAAGAACAGGGCTAAAGCAATGAAATCGGTAAGTAAATCGCCCCCCAATTCTCTGAATGAATGAGTAGAAATAGTAAACGAGCCCCCCAGAGGGCAGATGTAGGGCGTGATGCCCATGGGAAAGCGGATCAGGCAAAGGAGGCTCCGGCCGGTCTGATCCTGATAACGCATCAGCCCGACCCGTCGCGACAGGGTGTCGCGGCGGTCATGGGCGACGCGACCATGTCACGACGACGCTGGTGGACATGACCTTATCGCGGCCTAGGAAGGTGACGCGACAAGGTCGCGGTGCACCGCACTGTCGCGACAAGGTCGCGGCCTCCCTGGCTATCGCGACTCCAACCGAACACCCAAAAAACTTGACTGGTTTAACAAATGGAATGTGTCTGCAGGGTGAGATGAGGGCCCGAGTCTCCTGGATAGTAGTGCTGGCTGTTTTCCTGGCGTTCCCCCCTTTCCAGAGAGAGAGGGTAGATGTAAGGTCTCGGGTCTTTGCGGATCCTTATTGGGTCTTTTGGAGGTTCTGTGTGGTCGACGACAAGACCATTGTCGTTGACTTGGGGTTGACGGCCAGGGCTAGCCGTTGACTTAGAGTGAGCGTCCATCGATGTGGACTTTTGAGGTTGAACTCAACGGCATGTGATCTGGACGTCAAGTCTTTGGCGGTTCAGTAGGCGGCTAGGGTTGTGAACGTCAACTGGCCGGACCTGTTGAAATAGGGCAGCCCGAGAGCAGAGCTTTTCCTTCTCTTTTCCTGTCCTTTCCTCCACCTTTGCCTTTCTCTATTTCCTCAGCTTCTGATGGTTCATGGGAGCTCATGGGAAGGCTCTGGATCGCGTGGCGGTGCTTGATCGAGCGGGAAACACGAGGTTTTGGTGCGATTCGCGCGGAGTCTTCGGGGGGTTCTGGCACGATTAGTGGCTGTTTGGGGTTTATAAAGCGTTCTGAGGTAGGGACTTAACTCCTATAACCCTCCTTAGCAATCTAGCATGCTCAATTGTGTGAATCAATATGCAATTTGTGGATTAGGGTTGGGTTATACTATGCCGAAAATTTATGGTGTTTTGGACAATCTAGGCGTCTGATTGTTTAATTTGTAGTTCTGGTAGTATTAAATGATGAGAGGAAGTATTTCTCTCCATCAGTCGGAGTTTTGTTGGGTAATTCTACCCAATTGGACTGATTCGGAGCTGTTCTGGGTTTAGGGGACTGAAGAGCTTAACGTCCACATCTGTTGACGTTGAGATCTTCAAGGGTGATATTGACGACATGGTCGATGGCCGTTGAGTCAAGTTTAATGACATGATGAGTGCCGTTTACTTTATATTGGCGGCAATCGATATGGCCGTTAATCTCCTATGTCCCAGCAGACTTAAGTGTTGTGTTTCAAGGTGAACGACATGTGATGTCCGCCCTGTTTACACATGTGGGCCAGGCTTAGAGTGTGACTCCGCCTGTGCATTTGAGTAGTTAGTTGTGACACGAGGTGTTTACTTACTATACGGGGTTTCAGATGTTGAGTGTGTTCCGTCTGTTGTACGCGCATTGCGTTACCGTGTACCCGTTTCTGTTATGTTACTTAGGCGTGGGTGCGACT